>BMAW01077038.1:3752-35955 GCA_019974015.1 Nephila pilipes
TGTAAGAAGTTTAAAGATTTATACTGTGAAAAGAAATCTTTGATATTATTAAAAATTCCTTTGCAAGCATATTTTCCTTGGAATTTTATCAAGATTAATTTTAAGAAAACACACACAAATAATTGTAAATTAAAATAAAACTTTCTATGTTAATTTTTGATTAGAATTTTAAAATTCTATTTCCCATATTTTCAGTTTTGCATGTTTTTATATTTGGTTTACAGTAAAATCTTGACAATAATACTCACATTCCCCCCACTTTTTGATCCGTAAAAATGAAGGTGTGCATGAAACTCGTGTAAAAATTAAAAAAAGGTTTTTGAACATAAACATGCAGCTTGAGAGCAGAACAGAGATTGTTATAACACACATGTTGCGCAGGTGTTCTTTTACAAAACCAGTGTTCTTTTACACTAACGGGAACTTACAGAACATGTCACATATTACGATGACACCAATAATTATGACTTGGACGCAACAACAATAGATTAAGTGTGTTCTAGTGAAAGTGATTATGATCGATAATTTGACAGTATTGTTTGTTTTGTATTAAAATTGGAGTTTTTTTCTAACGAATTTGACATTTTCGTTTCTTTTTATTAAAAATTTCAATTCTGCTAATAAAGACCTGTGCAATTTTTAAATAAAATATTGAAACGTTATAGGTGCGTACATTCGAAATTTAATTTTTTCCAAAAAATTAGAGCCAGATCGAGCTTGCGTATTATACATGTGTGCGTATTGCAGTCAAGATTTTACGGTATTATTAGAACTGTTACTCTGTGATAGAGGGCATTATTACGTAATTCCGGTATACGTTAAATATGAATTTGAGCAGGAAATTTGTGTCAATTTTCATGATTTGTATGGTGACTCATGTAAAAGTGTTTTATTTTTTTAATCTTTTGCATTATTTCTTAGATTTTTCTTTTTATAAATTAATGAGATTTATATTTCATCATATCTCTGTTTACATATGTATTTTCTACTCAATTTCTTCTTTTTGCATCTTGATGTTTTGAATTCACGGTATTACCATTTTCGTTTATAACATTTTTTATCTGTTTGGGAATGTATGGTACCAGTAATATATGGTTTAGCTAGCAATAAATCTGTATCAAGCTATATTCAGGAATTTTAAACATTATATTTTCTTTTCTTTACGGTTTTTCTTTTTTATTGTCTATGTTTTTCAAACTTTGGTTTGTATATTTCATAAGTATAATTTTAACTTTGGCCATCATCATTTAGATGTAATGATTTTTGTGGTGAATTTACCTTTAACTTAATTGTTCTGTAATGTATTACTATTTATATTATTTTATGGTCCCATGCATACAAAAATTATCCATGTCTCCTTTCTGTAGCATTTTTTCTTTAAAAAGTTTATGAGTCAGATATTTGTATCCGTCTAATGGATGAATCAGTGATAACTGAAATTGTTAAATGACGTAACATCACTCGATATGAGGATGAGATTTGATTAACCAATCAAGTTGCGGAGAAGTTTCTAGAAAATTTAAGATCATGAAAGATAATCCTAGATGTCCAGGATATAAACAGAGATATGAATTCGATTTCGTTTTATTCACGCTTACTGTGTGTTGCCCAATATCGCTTGTATTAGTGTACTTTTTGCCTTTATGTGTCCATGTACGTTTTCATGTGTGTTCAGTAATCTAAGCATAAATAAATAATGATTAAATAATGATAATCCTTGAGCTCCCTCCTGATGCTACTTTATTGATTACAACCATTTTCTAACTTGTATTTCAAATACAGCGGTTTTTGAAACGCATGGGCAAAAATTTTAAGAGTGATAGGAAATATCTAAACAAGCAATTTTCACCAAACAATGCACAAGCGGAGAGCAGGCTTGGAATCACTAGACGGCGCTGTAATGTAAATCATAAAGCGCGAGTTTCCTTACACATCGTCAATTCTACCGAAAATTTCAAGAGACTATGGCCTTTTCTGATTATGCAGGTAGCCATGCCTCCTAAAATCCATGGTAGAAATGACGATGTAAGGGAACTCGCGCGTGCTTTATGCTTTCCATTACAGAGCAGTCTAGTGGTTCACGGCTTGCTATCCGTTTATGCATTGTATGTTGAAAATTGCTTGTTTAGATGTTTTATATCACCCTTTAAATTTTTAGCAATTCGTTTTGAAACACCCTATATAAATATAAGAAAATTAATAATTACCCACTAGATCTGTCAATGGAATTTTAAACTCTAAATATTATTATAAATTTGTGGTTCGTAGTAGCCAAAAGTAGTTATCGCGAATTCGTGGTCGGACGGTAATGTTTTATTGGAGTATGCGTTCATATCTTGATACCTCTAAAAACCCTTATGTGGTGGAGCTGAATACACCCTGGGAATCAAATTCATTATGTTGTCGTTGAAGGGAAGTTGAGAATAAGGGTGCCAATCCTGGTATCGTCCTCGTCAATGAAATGTAGCTCAAAATTTTGAGATATATCGTTAGTTGCCCTCGTATTATTTCTATGTGCAACGTTAATAAATTTTCAATTAAATACTACAGGTAAAAGATTTCTATTAACCATGCTATAACTTCTATAAGCGAAAATGTTGTAGAATTGATGTAAGTAAGGTACTAATGGAACTTATTACGAATTTTTTTTATTTTAAAAAAAGTATTTCGTAAGAAATAGACTCTTTGATAAAGAAAGTTTTATCCTTCTGTTATTTTCAACAGAAAAGATAGATGATTCTGAACTCAGTAGATGGAAAATAGAGAAATAGGTAATGAAACACAGAAAGAGACAAATAAGGTTTGTTATACAAAACCATTTCGTGGATTTCTTTACGTGTTTTGGGCTTCAAATTACTGTATTTTTATTTGTACCAGGGGGTAGGTGTGTTCGATTGATTGATTGTTATATTAACATCACCCTTAGAAGCAATATGAGTGCTATTATTGACAGACCTCCTAATTTTGATCCTCGATCAAATGTGATGAAGACGATACTTGAGATGGACAATTCTCGCTTTAAATTTCCACACTAAACCAAATGGAGGACTTAGGATCCCGACACACTTAACGTGCATCAACTCCGCTTCCCAGAGTGTCTTTAGGGCATCAGGATTCGAACCTAAGACACCAGGAACAATCTTGGTGACCTCCGTACGATAACCACTCGGCTGGTGACTTTTCTTAATCATGCCATGTCTTTCAAAAGTAAAAATGTAGTAGAATTAATCAAGAGAAGTATTAGTGATTCTTGTAATGAAGTTTTTTTAAAGAATATTTCTTAAGCTATAGACTTATAAATTACAATGAATTTTATTCTTCTATTATTTCTCCCTGAAAATACAGGTGATTGAAAACATAGTAGAGGTAAGAGAGAGAGACAGGATAAACCACTTATATATATAATATAAAGACAAAAACAAAGTTTGTTATAGAAGACCATCTTGTGGATCAAATTTCTAGTTTGATGCTACCTGGTGAAGAAAATGTAAAGGAGAAGTGAATAATAAATTTTGAAAACAGAGATGACACAACACTTAAAATAAAGAAACTTTTGATTATTTTGTTTGATCTTCGCTAATTTTTGAAGAAAACTCGTGTTTTTTCTTTTATAAGAAGCACAATTTTGTATATCAGAAAAGGCAACTTTTATGTATAAGTCACAGTTTAAATTTACCTAAAATGTTACAAAATAATAATTTAAGCGATGAAAAACATGGATATTCGTAATTTGAATTAAAATACATCTAACTGGAAAATATTTATTTGCAACATTAATTTCACGTCAATTCATTCAAAAAGATTTGAAGTTAAATTTCATTGTTATTCAAGAAGCAACAAAGAATAAAAAATGAACATCTTCATCCGACCATAAATAAATCTACTTCAATAGAAAATGAGAAATAAAAACCAATGAAATATTTTTTTAAATTTTTTTCTGATAGTTTTTCTTCCATTAATCTCGAATGAAACCAGTATGTCAATTGACTGAAACATTTTTTCCGTTCAATTCATGCATTGTAAATTCAAGGATCAATTTGATTATTCCACCTCAGAAAACCAGAATAATAGATTTTAACAATGAACATTTAATTCTTTACCGATCTTTGTAAGATAATCAGAGAGAAAAATAAGAATAGTGAGATTGAGACTGGAAATCATTAATAAATTTAAAAACAAAAATGATCAGAGCTTTCTAAAACCAAATCTCTGTTTTATTTTTGCCGAAATATTGCCTTTTAATACAAGATATGAAGTACCAGTAAAAAAGGAAATTCAGTGATTAATTGTAAAGATAAAAAATAAAATAAAATAAAATTTAGGGATAAAATGAGTTCCACAAATTTCTGAAGCACTTGTATAACACTTGTGTATAAGCGAGACAAGACTAAAAAACAATGTCTCTGTGACCACAACTTATTTATGTATAACATGAATTTCACAATTTTTTTGAGTCTAAAAGCTTCATGTAATGTATTATTTATTTTTCTACAGTTTTTCAATGTACTTGTACAACGCGCAATTAGTAGGGAAAACCCGAAGGAGAAGAATTTCGGTGATTGTTATAGATAACAGGTTTTAATAGCAGTTTTTACCTCTTCGTCAGAATGAAAATGATGTCCCTTTTGGTGATTTTTCACATTTGGGAAAGGATAAAAGTTCCAAGGAGCAAAGTCGAGTATAAAGACACCACTTCATTGCTTTAACTTCATTTCTATATATGTGGATCGTCATCTTCTTCAATTCTTAACACATCGGAGGCATCTGGAAATAAAGAGAATAACTGGATTGTATAAAAAACATATATAGTGTTCCTGTACAACCAACAAGAATTTTTATAATCTGTGACAAAGAAGAAAGTTATGGTCATGAAGCATTACGTGTCATTCAAGCTTTGTGCGCACACCCACATACACAATTTACAGAGATTTCGTTTGTCACCATGGAAAGCTAAAGCAAGCTCGAACTTCGGCTACAGATTTAAAAGCCATTTTGGCGATTGGACTAAAAGCCAGGTGATTTTAGCAACAAAATGACAGCTCTCGAAAATTTTGGAATATTATCGATATCTTGATTATTGTGAAAGTTATGGACTTTTCTTGAATTTTTCCTGTGAACAATACAGCTTGATAGAGCTGACAGTAAATCTTTCGCTGAGCCATGTAGTGGGTCTGGCAACACTGTAGATGAAAAATCCTTAACACGTCAAAGACAGGCAATCATAGCAGGTATTGTTGGTACAGCGTCATTAGTGGGTAGCGTTAACTATTAGTTCGATTCAATTTAGAAAAGTTATAAATACGGAGAGCAGCGATGCCTGATTGAATCAGGTCGAATTGGCCAAAGTGAAGTTGTTGGAATTGGCCGAGCAAGAAGCAGCCTGAATTTGTCGGGATGCAGTCTATATTTGCTAGAAAATCTAAAGGGACTGATGGAAACTTTCGGAATCAGTGCAAAGCATTACTTTCCGAGATTTATCTGTAGCATGAACTTGTAAGCTGATAAGCCATACGTTATTGAAAGTACTTTGAATGTTATCACAAATGCTGCTTTGTATCAGTGCTACTGATCTGTGCAAGTGCTGTTTTTTGTTCCTGTTGTGTGGCTAAATTGTACTAATGCTATGTTTCCTGATTGCGTTGTTAGTCTAAGTTTTGCTACCTGTGAGTCATCTTATCCTAAATATTTGTGAATATAGCGTAATTTGCCTTTTTCTTCATATATCTCCGTGTTAGATTGCTTTCACTCGTATATATATGTAATGTCCGGATATTCACAATGATGATACTTCGGTTTATTCGAAGTTATTTATTCTTATTTACAGCGATTATGTACAGACAATTAAGTATGAAATTAAAAAAAAAGTGTAAATAGTATCTATTAGTTCATTCCAGTCAGGTTGTGCTCCGTGCACTTATTTCGTAAAACGCTTTTAGCCACGATATCCCAGACACTCCGTGTGCCCACTTCAACCTCGTAATGGCGTCTTCCCGCGCAAACGTCTCCTTTCCCCAAGCGAAATGTCGCTGAAACAGTAGAGTGCTCTCTGGTGGTGAAACGTTCTATGGCAGCTTTCTGGACTACAAGTCAAGTTCAATTTCCACACACACACACACACACACACACACACACACACACACACACACACACACACACACACACACACACACACACACACACACACACACACACACACACACACACACACACACACACACACACACACACACACACACACACACACGTGTGTAGGTGTGTGTGTACATATGCATATACTTACATACATACTGATGAGACACATACAAATTGACAAATAATCAAGAAGTTATCTAATTACGTGGAAAATAGATGTACGGGATAGACATGAAACACATGTTGCAGTTTCATCCCATATATCTATTACAATTTCAGAGAAATTGCAATTTCATCCCATATATCTATTACAATTTCAGAGAATTTGGACGATTTATTCTACAGGTTAACTAGGAGCTTTAAAAGTGAAAAAATCAAAAAGCTGTTGGTTCACTTCTGGCCCGGGGGCGAGTTAAAACCCATCTTGGCACAGATTGATAAAAATCCTGGATAGTGTTTGTAAGATTTCTTGCCAAAGTTTCTTCAGTTGTTGAGAGGAATCGACATAATTCTGAAATAGTTGTAGTCGCTTTCTTGTCATGCCTCATACGTGCTTTATGGGTGAAAAATCAGGCCCTGTTGTTGACCAAAAAAGTCATGATTCAAAAGCAGAGAAATAAATTGAAATTTTAAGAAAAATGGAATTATTTCATATATTTAGAAACAAATCGAAATAAATACTCGTAATAAAAGAAAGAAACTATAGCTATATATCTAATTTTAAATGCCATATATTGAATGAAACGATATATAAGGTATTAAAAGTTTGAAAAAGTTACTGCAATCTATGTTTGACTCAAATAATGTCATTTATGACAAAATTGTAATAAATAAGTAAGAAACGAAATAAATAAAGTGTTAAATTAAAAAAACAACAACAAGAATTAATTAAGATTATTTTTTAAAAAGATTTTGAAGATCAAAAAGTATTACTTGGATAAATATATGAAATAAAAGAGCATTTATACACTTTAAATTTGATATAAAAATCAAATATTTTTCAAAGTTTAACTCTGCCAAAATTAGTTAATAACAATTTGTAATACCATTAAAACTTCTGCATTCTTTTCTCGGAAATTCAAATAATTTTTTTCCATTTAAATGAAAATTTTATTATTGTATATTAAGTCTATGGTTGTTAACAGAACAATGTATTCATTTATTTAAGTTATACATTTAACAAAAATATTATTAAAACTAGTCTATAAAATTATAGAATTTTATAACCATGCATGTTGCCTCTATCATTGTTATCCTTATTCTGTAAAGTTGATACAATAGTTGGTTATAAAATATAAAAAAAATAATAAAAGCAATTTTCGTTGTAGTTAGATTATTTACTTTAGAATTTTATTGCATGGATTCTTAGATCAAAATTTAGGCGTGAGAACAAGAATTCGAAATATTGTTTACTGGAGATAAACTTTTATGCTTCTAGAAATGTACATTTGTAATATTTTTTTTCTTTCTAAGACTGAAAATTTATTTGAGCAATTCCTAACGTTAAGATCTATCAATAAAAAAAATATTGAATAGAAAATTGAATTGAATGCAAATATTCACACACACAACGTATTTCTACAAGAAGAATGGAAACGCATGATTGAAAAAGCATAGCAAGCTAAGTTTTGAGAAGATAAAATGTATGCACACATAACAAGGTTATATCAATCGAGGGAAATTTATTTTCTCGTTTTTTTTTCGAAATTATTTTAATTATTAATCTGTAGTCATATTTTCTTACTAAGCAATAAAAATTGATTGAATCTTTTCTTGAACTTAAAATTTCAATACCTTTGATTTTATGTAGTATATTTGTTATAAAACAATATAAAACGATATGACCATAAGGCTAGATTTAGTTTTGGAGTAATTTTCCGCAGATATTAAGTTTACGATATTTTTAAGGCAAATTTGTTTTTTCAATATAAAATAGATTTTAGGATTTTGAGTTTATTAATAAAAATTACTACTTTCGATACCAAGATACAAAAATGAGAGTAATTTTTCAACTAGTTGTTTTTACTGCTTGACTTATTTTTCCTTTAAAGAATTTACAGACATTTAAGAATATATTAACATAAATTACATAGAAAGTAAAATTTGAGCCATTCGTAATTTATTTAATTGAAAATAACACAAACAAAATTATAAAAGTTAGAGCAGCATAATTTTTAAAGTATTCAGAAAATAAAAGTTACATAGTTAGGTACAGTATATCACGAGAAATCCGTTTTTCAAAATTCGTTTCGTTATTTTGCTTTGTAATGAACATTTCTATATTTTAAATTTAGGAACATATTAAATTCAAGCAAGAATTTCATTTAAAGTAACCCACAGTCATAACTAAAAACAATTTGTAAAATAATATTTCTTAAGTAGTTATTAATTTTATCCTTTAATAATTTTACAGTTTTGAAGTAAATAAATGCTAACTAATATTTTCAAAATTTTGAAAGAAACTTCTTTTCTTTGCTACTCTTCTTGTTAAAGAATATTATTAAAAATATTTTTCGATTTAATACTGAATTTGTACGAAATGTCCTAATTCTAAATGTTATATTTGCTCATTAAACCTGCTGGAATTCTAAACGCATTCTATGACAATTATCGTAATTCTCATGGAAATTATTATTAATTTATTCATGAATACTTCGTTTTTTTTTTTTTTTTTTTTTTTTAAATTTTTTACCGTTGTTTTATCGTATTAATGTTAAGACGGAATTAAACTCAAACCCGTTTTACACACATCTACTCTTTCTCTCTATACATACAATTGCTTTAAATTATACGATCAGGCCCCAATATTAAATTATTGCACGAACCGAATTGGGAAATATTATATGTTTCATATGACAGCCTACATAAGCACTTAAACTCGTCGCTGCCGAACAAATGTAGGGAAATATTCCACATCTCTTGATCGAGTATGTCGTATCCTTACTAAGAGTAAAACCAAAAACCTTGTTTTGGTACTTAGAATTTAGAGGGCAATAGTTGAGACCTATATTTCATTCGCATCGAAAGATAATTTATAATTTACAATAGCACTTCTAACTATTAAGTCTGTTTTCAAAACTAACGGCCTTTGCTAATGTAGCTATTACGTCAACTATTAATACATTTATGTTTTCTCATGAACAGAAAAAGGCTTACGGCAAATATAGCCAGATGATATAAAGGGATTTGGATAAGAACGTAAAAGTGTAATATACTATATTAGGGCCCGATTGTTCTGGGGGTACTGCTGTTGATAGTATGAGGGGTTTCAAATGAAAAATTTTAAATAAAATTAATTCGTTTAGTAAACTAGCAAAAATATGAGTGTTCACATTTTTGTAAACTTAACAGCTTTGTGCAACACAGCATTAATCTGGTGTTCAAGCGGAAAAAAAAATAAATGCAAATAAAAATGATTTTTAAATGAAGTTTTTATACAAAGATAGATTTAAAAGTATAAAGATATTCTTAAAAAATGTAATATAATGTGTAGTTTGTGAGAGATTGAGTTTTTTAACTATTTACGAATAAATTAAGTACAATTACGAATTAAGTTCAATTACGAATAAATTAAGTACAATAGCTACTTATATGTGAGATCAAAAGAAGAAGTAACACATCGAGCTTTTATAATGTATGTATTATTTTACATGAAAAAAAAATATTTTTATATCTTTTAGTACAGCTTTAGATATCTTTTAATAATCCAACATTACTAGTATTTAAATAAAAGCTTGGTTTAAAATGCTTTTTATTATATTTATTTAATTCCTTTTAGTCTAATTTAAAACTAAAAAAGCAATTGCGTGAGCCATGCGTATGTGCAAAATATCAACTGAATTGGATGTTGTTAAATGCAAGGCCAGATCTCCCCTCTTGAGCTTTCATAGTATTGTATTGTCATCAGAATTGTTCTAGTTATAAACTTTCACCTCAATCGGTTAATAAAAAGTGGATTAAAATTCCAGTTCAAATTTCGAACTTGAAAGACATACATAATTATATATGAACATAACAAGTAACATAGCAAGTTAAATAAAAGCTTGTAAACAAGCTTTCCGTGTTTCCTTCTCATATAGTTTCTCACCTAACAGATAGAATTATAAGACTAATCACATAGAAGTTACTTCGAAAATTTTGCATCTTTTGTGATTTGATAAGGATTCGAGAGAATCCAATTTATTTTGGGTTTGAGTGCCTATTCGGACAATATTTGTTCAGATTTTGATTTGCACGCAAACATTTGAGAAATATATCTTATTTTTAGTGCCGACATATATTTTTTTTTATTTAGAGGAAAAGACTTTTTTCATTTTTTAAAATCAATACTGATTTATAGAGATAAATAATTTATCTAGTTGCAATTAGTAATAACTATGCACTCAAGAAATTAAAAAAAAAAAATGGACAAAAATGATTCGATGAGAGTTTTTCTTCAACCGAATATTTTGCAGAACAAAAGTAATGTTTTAAAAAAATAATGTCATGGTATTGCTACAAAATTGATTAAAAAGACTCAATAATTTATATGATTTTTTAAAGAATGCAGAAATTTGTATAACAGAAGATTATTATATATCCATATATTTATGTATACTTTATGTATAAAACTTTATACATACTTTTACTTTATTTATACATACTTTATGTATAAAATTAATATATAGATTTGTAAATAAATTATAAAGATTTTTAAGTTAAAAAAAGTTGTGAATTAAATTATAAAAAAGAAGGTTTTGAACTTAGCCACGATGATAAAATGGCGATGATCATTACTTCATGACACACAGATTTTGCTACGGAAATCGAAGATCAAAACCATCTTGTAGAATTTGAATTCGTTTTATTTTGCCTGTTAAATACGAAATTTCTACACATGGTAGATCTGAAAAAAAAAAAAAAAGTCAATTAAATAATTTGAAATAAATACAAATAGTTATAATCAATTTGCAATTAGAAATTACAACTTAATTAGTAAAAAATATTTTTTATTATTTCAATTCATCAACTTAGAAATTCAAGGAAAAAGTATGTGAGAAGTTTTCTCTTCACTAAATCAGGGAACTTTTAATATTATGAATTGCGTAAAATTCCAACTCCTTGCAAACCCAAATGAAACGTCATTAGGTAAATTAGAGGAAGATAAGAAGTAGAGTGAATTGAATTATTAATGGTTATATATAAGGTAAATAGTTTCGAAAACAAAGGAAAGAGAAAGGAGACAGAGGCTGATAACATGCTGATAGATGTTTATAAATTAGAGCGAATTATTGTAATTAACAGTTGGTAGTAAAATTGGTCGAAAGTGATTCCATATTAGATTAATAGAATTTGATTCAGCTGTAATAAAGAACTGCAACCAATCAGAGTGAGTGAGTTGGTAAGATCAGACTTTATTGTATAATTATAAGATAACATTAAAAGAAGTAAAGAAGCATTCAATAGAGAGCGACATAACATATTCTTCGAAAGTAGATAATAAAATGCGTTGTCTTCTAACGATTCTTCCATTGGATTTTTTCAACTTATTGACTATTTAAGAAGACTTTAAAATGTTTGTGGAGTTTAATAAAGAGAGGTGAATGCCACAAATTCAAGTTTTCTGTTTTTTTTTAATAAACGTAACTCAAAAATATCATCAAGCAATTTGCTGATATATTTCAAATGCTGTATGTTCGAAAGTTTTCCAAAATCATGTTTTAAAACATTTAACTAACATTCTGTTTGGATGAAAAGAAAATACCTAATGAAAAATATTTATCTTAACATAAGTAAATTAACTTCTAGTGAATGCATAAGAATAAAAAAGGCTTTAAGCTAAATTTCGTCTTGATTTAAGAGATACAGTAAAGATGAAAAAAAAAAAAAAAAAAAAAAAAAAAAAAAGGAAAATCTTTATCCTATTGTTAACAAAAGTTAGTTAGCTACAACAGCTAAGAAAACAACATTGAATGAAATGAAAAAGAAAACTTTACTGTTTCTAATCGCTTTGATTCCATTACGCTCTAATGAAATGTCTTTGTCTATCGTTGAAAATTTTTTTTTTCTTGTCCAATTCTCCTCTTTAATTTCAAGTATCAATTTGTTTATTCCACAGACGGAAACACGAATAAGATATTTAGACAACATGAATTTATTTATCTTTTGATGTTTGACAGAAAATCAGAGAGAAAAAAAATACTGAGCATAGCAGAAAATCCTTAAAGAAAAATACAGGATTTCCTTAATGAAAAATATTCTTCATTTAAAAAATATTTTTTTCCACTTAGCATTTCTATTACTGCTCAGTAAAACACTGCATTCGATTCTAGAATTTATTTGAAGAACAATAACATTTCTTTAATCCTACATTCGATGGTTTGGCACGTTCTAAAATCCAGAACCAATCAAGTCATTTGGTTACTATTTTTTCCTTCGAATTCGGGTGCTTGTTGACTTTGATTGCCAAGTCGTAACACAGCACTGCTTGCAGTTTCTCTGAATGTTTATTGTAACAGTCAGTTTTCATTTCATTACAATGTTTCCTGTTTTCAAGCACTTTACATACTACATTTGCACAACATTACAATAATGTACAAATATTTTGATGCATGGCTGTGCAATAAAAAGTTCTCGAAACCCAGGAAGTGTTTTTAAATTGCTAATAAAACTAATAAATGTGAACATGCGACTGGAATAAGCTGTCATAACCTGTTTTAATTATCATTTTACTGTATTAACTTTTCTTTTGAGGTGTAGTTTTTCATCAATGCAAGAGTATTCAATTAAATTGATGTTCAACGCTTAAACTCAGCTTATTAGTTTTCAGAATGAGGAAATATTATACCATACATTATCTGCATGGGTTCAGAGCGTGCGTAAACACATTAAATACGCGATTTATTCCTTTAACTTTTTATCTAGAGTGATTTATCTTTGGTATCCGGGCTAAAACTAGATAAGTGGGCAAAATCTCTGATCCTGCATGGCCGTGGTTCAGAACGTGCCTGATTAAAGAGAGTTCATTGTATAGGAACAAAAAGATAATTCGGGGATAAAATGCAGTATGAGCATAATTTAGTTTGTAGTATATATTATTCTCCACTGAAAATGGTGCGAAATTTAGTTTTGAATCATAATTATGTATATATGTAGCTTAAGCGCGTTGTTTGCATTAATTAAAACTTGAAGTAATTAACTTAGACATGCATAATATATAAGATTTATAATGTGGTACGAAACTGTAAGTTAAGTTTACAATTTTTCTTTGACGATTGATGAAATAAGAAAGAAAAAATATGAATGCTTTAACGCTGTATGAATAGGGAGTTTTGTTTAGATTATGAATAATTAAAACATATTAAACACAAGCTTTTACTTTATTTGTCGTTTCTGTATTATAAATATTTATATGAATGAAACGTGTATTTACATTTGCATATGTTTGCAAAAAATCGTTGTAGTTTTCATTTGTAATGCCTTCGCAGTTTTATGTTATTTGAAAATTCTTTCATGAGTCTGAATATAAATCGAAATTAAAATTTTGGACTTCAGTTACATTACTATTGAAGTGTTCAAATGTAATTGTGATTATATTTTAACATCGCACTGAGCAGCAGCACGAGCTCTATTGACGAACAAGCCTCTTAATTTTGATCCTTGGAAAAGTGATTAGAGCGACACCTGAGATGGCATCTCCCTTTTCAAACTTCTACACTACGCCAAAGAAGCGTAGATTTGATTTATTCAATTTTAATTTATGTTACACAGTTGCAAGAAGGCTATTGGTTACAAACTTCAAAACTCTTAGTCACGGCCATCTGAGGAGCAGAGCCAGCCAGAGGGGTAGTGAACGCGGTGCGAATACATATGGCTTTTAGTTTCGAAGGACTCGTGCTGTCAACTGATCTTGCAAAATCAAAATGGTTTCATTTTGTTCTCGGTGATTAATTCAAATATTTATATACAGTTCTTTCTTTGTAATTCAGCAGATATCGGAGTATAGTACCGTCAGCTTACTGAAAACGTCGGATTAATGAAAAATCGCTAAGAATAACGCATTCAGTAGCAAATACAATATACTTTTAATGCAGTACTTGCAAATATCATGTGCAAAGCGTACAAATTAACTAAAATTACAGAAGAATTCTGTTTTGTATTGATAGCCTACATTATTCCACTGAAGTAGAAGGCATAAAAAGATTTTCTATGACTTAGTCAGAGCCTGTATAAAAAAAAAAAGGATCATTGGCAGGAATGGAAAGGCGAAGTGCCAGATTATGTATTTGAACACTGTCCTGCTATTTGCGTATATTTTACGTCGACCAATCCAGGGGGAGTTTGAGTCAATAACTACGTATGCAGATAGCTAGAGCCGACAAGGGAGTAAAATAAAAAACCGTTTCGTTGCACTTGCGCTGGAACAGCTGATCTAAAGTCGAAAGTTATCGCTAGAAGTTGAAAATAAATAACAATTCGAATTTAGAGAGAAGACAAGTACTTAATGTATTGTATTGCTGAAAAATATGACAAATATATCCGAATATTGAAACAAGAGAACACGTGACTCCTGTTAATATTTTGATTCAAGATGTTTTATAACACGCATCTGACTTACAAGAAACTAACGAGGTCACTAATTTTCTATAGAAGTATCTTTTTCGACTTGTATAATTCATTCGTATATATTAGTACCTATTCTGTGTTATTTAATCTTGTTCGACATTCGTGTCACTTGAAATAATCGGTTACTTTGTATCGGTATACCATACCATACCATAATTACTCCATCTTTCGCGGTTACATCGTACCCTGGCTCGCGCGTTACTTCAGTACTCTTCATGAAAAAGCGCCATCTCTTGGTCAACTCAACCACTTCGTATGTTAATTCTTCATAGTAATATTATTTCATACACTTCTTACTATAAAAATTTCTACAATGTAATAAATTATATATAGAATGAATTAAACAATTATTTTATAGTACGAAATCTATTTCAAGGACCTATAAAATAATTGTGCACCGACATTTGCATAACACTCGTAAATATAGAATAAATACCCTCACACATCCATCGCAAAAAATAAGCAGAAATGTTTACTTCTCTGACTGGGTTTAAGAGTGGCTCCGAGTGCGGACCTTGTCCAACATCAAATTATTTCTCAGTGAAAATGTACATCTACTTTCGTATTTTACACCTTCCAATCTCTCTCTGCTAATCTAATATTAAACTCTTAACAGCTTATAAATACAATCTCATCAATCTTATTCACGATAGTACAATATTTAACATAAGTCATGGTTCATTCAGAAGAGTGTCTTGCAGCTGGGGGACGTGTTCACACACAAAGAGCTGAATTTGTCGTGCATTTCCTCCTTATGACGGATCTGGACAACATACAAGCACACCTCCAACGTTTCGGTTTAGCTCCTGATAAGATCTGCTCGTTATGTCGGATCTCCAATATGGACGACTATCACCACCAGAACTGCCCCGAAATCGACAATCTATCAGCGGATATAACTATCCGCCATTGGGAGGTTAAGCGTCTAATGGCTAAACAGCCAAGCATGGGTATAAGTTACATGAAATGAAATTAATTTTTTGCCAACTTCTGTAAGGAAAGACAATAGCGTCATCTATTGTCAAAATTTTGAAATATATTTTTTTCAAATAAACTTCCGTTTCACAGTGACTGTAGATTTGCAAAATGCATGACACACCTTCTCATAAATCTTTTTTATTGCATCATAATTTCGTGTATTTTACTGATAATCTCCTTTACTAATTCTTCCTCTTTCGAATTTAAGTTTCATATTTAGAAGAAGAGTCGAAATCCACAGTGGAATTATGAATAGAAAAACTCATAACGGGTTTTTGTAGACTATGCGATTGAGTTCAATTTTAAAATCAATAAAAAAAAGAAAAAATAAGTTTTGTTTAAAAAAATAACCCGGTCATAATATCATATTTCTTAAAATTTAAGTTTGTAAAATGCAAAGTTTTTCTGAATCACTTGAAATTATTTTGTAAAATGCGTTACAGTATGAAATGTATCCATAATTATCCTAATAAAATAAAAACATAAAACCTAACTTGACAAAAATATATTATAATCTAGTTTTATTACAAAATTAATTTTTCATTCAGATAATTCAATTTTGAAAAAAAAAAAAAATCAGAAAATGGAATTATATTTAATTATCATAAAATAAAGGATTAAGAAAAATATGTTTATAATTTCGTGCTCCTAATAGAGAAAAAAAAAAGAATATTTCAGGGCTTAGTATTAGTTGAAGCACTTTTTCGAAAATATTTTATTTCTTCTGTAAAATACGATGTAAAGAGATGTATAAATGCAACAATAAGTAAAAGAATTATGCAACTTAACAAAAAAATTAATTAATCCTGTAAACAAACTCCTATTACATCCTTTTAACAATCTTCCATACATTTTTTTTTATTTAATTAACGAAATTTGATTAGAATTGGAAACAAAACTTCAATAACATTGTTATTAGAAACATATCACTTATAATTATGGTAATTTCTCCGAATAAAAATTAACTCCTTTAAAAAAAATATCTTTCTACTATCTAAGATGCACACGCTTTTAAAGTCCATTAAAGTAAATCTTGAATTCTGAAAAACAAATATTTTATCGAAATGCGCTTCTAATATAAAATTGTGAGTTTCGAGAAACTTGTTTTTCTTCACGAAACTCCATCTCATGCAGCTGCAGGCAAGAACATTTTTGGAAAAAATGTTATCAAATTTCAGCGAAAAGACAAATTATAGTTCCTTGAAATAAATGCATGTCACAGTTATCTAAGAAAAACTTTCTCAAAAAATCTCTTTTTGTGCATAACTAATCTGATACATGCTAGAAATGTGAATTTTGTATCGAAAATATATCCGTTTTTCATTCCTGTCTTATCTATATTAAATGCTGAAATATTAGAAAACGAACATATTTGATTTTCACATTCTTAGGATTTGTGTCGTAAATATTTTATCTGAAAGCACAGTTCTTGTTTCGTTCACATACATATACACAGACCAGAATAAAAAATATATAATAAAATTGTGGAGTGTTTATTAACTTTTCAAAATTTTTCGTAATTAGTGTGATATTTATAATGAATGCCTGAGATGAACTATTTCAACCCCTTTTTTATAATTTAAACTGAAATTTGTGTTTCTCGCGGGCGCATTTGTGTAAGAATAATATTAAAATTATAATTGATTTTCCATTTAAATTAAGATTGCGCATCTATATTGCTTAAATTATGTTAATTGATTTACTATAAACACCCTTTTTTGGAGAACTATATAAGATACGTAATAAATTCATAACATCTTTGAGTCTTTTCATTTCCTATTTTTAAATTCCTACTATTAGTTCACACTCTCCCTATATATATCTTGTTCAAATTTTCAATCGTTAATGAAATACTTTTTATTCATCCTCTCAAGTTCAAATACATTTTTTTCAAACTTGTAGAGGGTTACACTTGATGCTAATACAGTTTTTTTAAATATTAATTCATTTAATTAAATTTAATTGTTGAAGATACAGTTTAGATGAACCACTTGGAGCGATTTCAAAAATTGCCAAACTTGGCGATTTTTTTTTGGCTGAACGTTAAGTCCGCGAAGCAGACCAGGGTAGCCACATTTGGCAAAATACTGTCAAATAATTTCTGTCATCAAGGGTGGTTGGGCTAAACTGCATTCCAACCGGATGAATTAAGAAACAAGCCAATGCTTCTACTATGTCATTTGTCTTGCAATGGCAAAGTTGGTAGAGCGTCGGCGTAGAATTTTCATGCATTCGGGTCGAATCATAAAATTTTTTTATTTCATTTTCAAATAATTAATATTAGTTTTATATGAGAGAAAAAATGTCTCTTGTATAAGATATTTAGCAGGATATAAACTTAGGAATAAAAACCGTCAGTGACAAAGCGTGTAGATCTTTGTAATATTATTTTTTTTTTTTTTTGCCACTTAATATTGTGATTCTGTCATATGTATATACATATTTATATTAATTGTAATTATTTAATAAAAAGTAACTAAAATAAATTTTTTCTTTTCGGAACTAAATAGGAATTAACTTAATTTTTTTTATATATTTCTTGTTTAAAGGAAGGTACACTACTAATCAATAAAATTTCTGCACTATCAAGGCGATCAGCAACGAACATCAAAGTTTAAAGGAAGACACGTAGATATGCATATTTCTTTCATTTTAGCGCGAGACCTCGAGGTCTATGGTCGTGGACTCGTGGTTGCCATTGTATATATCTAGATGTGGTTTTCGAGCCCTGACACCACTTAAGACCCTCCGTGTGGCGGAGATGATGCACGTTAAATCTGGTTGAAGTTCGAAGTCCTCCCGTTGGAGTGGAAGTTTGGAGGGAGAGAGATGCCGTCCTTTTTATTTGATGGAGGTTCACATTTACGAGATCCATCATCGCTAGAACTCGAATTGATTCTGAGTGCGACGTTAACAAACAATCACATCATTTCAGCGTATTTAAACAATGCAGGTAGGATTAAAGAAACATACAGTAGAAATACAACAGCCAATTGGACAAAGGTTTATCAGGTATTTGAAAAGTCGGTTGAGTGAAAATCGAATTATTGCTCGATTAGCGCGAGTCGAAATGTGTTAATTACGATCACGGCTTTCCGGGATGCTGGTTTATTGTACCATTATATCATTGTTCTCTTTTTTGTGTATTCTTGACTGTCATACGAATAGGAAATAGATGGGTCTAGAGGGTGTCATAAGGAAGGCTGTTTAGGATCTAAATGATTCTGATCACTAGCTCTTGAGAGGACAAATATGTAGTATGCGCGGTGTTGCTTAATCGTACAATCGCGTCACATAATCTGAGTCAGGAATAATGTGGCTCATTGAAAGTCGACGAGTGTGTGCATTGTCCGTGAGACGACGTTTGCAACAACACAAACTGTCAGCAAGGAGACCATTGTTAATGGTTGTTGAATACTTAAAACGTCAGGGTTCAAATAATTACGTCCTTTACTAAAACTAAGCCAAAACTAAAGAAATTTAATTTACAGACACACTTTTAACTATTGAAATGAAAACAAGACAAAAACATGGCGTCTCTCGATCGTGAATATCAGTTGCTAAGTAATCCAATATACTTCGCGAGCTACTACTGCAGCGCCACACTGTTGCCACTAAGTAAAATACAAATATCTTACACTTATAATTTTGGGTGGCTTACACAGTGGATACACAACACTGGTTTTATAATGCTCAGTAGAGACCGGCGTGCTCATAGTGGGGTGTTGATTGACAATTTTGGACACAGGAGTGACTTCCAGTAGTCTTTTAAAGAGAATCTAACATCTCAATGTAATGGCCTTCTTATGTTGAAGGTGGACATATCCACGTATGAAGCCACCGAGCAGAACGAATCTTTCCAGCTTTCATTCTTCTTCGACTTACAGATCTAGTACATGAAATTATGGTAAAAGTTGACCCTGGGTACATATCTCAATCACTTCTTGTTCGCAAAGCTTGTACTCTCGACAACCATAGTTGCATTTCCGATATTCTTATATTCAAATAATTGAATATTTTAGTATTAACAAAAACATTTTATATCGTTATACATAATATCTCATGTACAAAAAAATCAAAGTTTTAGTTCAAAAGCTTAATAAGTAGCTTTTATATTTATTTATTAAACATACTAGCAGTCAATAGTGAAATAACAAAGACCGAAGAATTTTGAAATTAAAAATAGGATATTCTCTCTAAATACGGTGTACAATGGGTATGAACATTTGTATGATAACTGTCACAAATTTATATAAATCGGGGCATGTGTGATGACTTGTATAGTACATTTTGTCGAAACAAAAGTTTATATAATTATATTCCTTAAATTTAATACATAATCCAACTGTTTCATGCTACTACATTTTGTTTCGTTCAGAAAGAATAAAGCAGCTATGGATTAAAATAAAGATAAATTGATTGTAAGAATTACGTACATGTTTGTTTTCGACTAACTGCTGTAAATTGTTTATTGAATTGATCAAAATCGTAAACTCAAAACTTAAATGTTCAAACACCCTTTTTTCGAATAAATTAACAGAGACAAAGGATCGTTATTTAATTGGAAAAAAAATTAAACTTTCTGTCATGAAATAAAATCAAATTTCTTTTGTCATGAATCATTCATTTAGTACACTGCTCTTGTGATACATCCGCAATTCTTTCCAATTCACAACGAATATTTTCTCCACTTTTCTGAATATTTTTTCTTTCATACTTCAAATTCTTTACCTATACGAAATAATTGAGCTTAGCTTTTACTATGCTATTCTGTATCATTAAATATATAATTGAGAGGAAGATGAAGTGGCACAAAAATAAAATTGAAAGAAAATTCTTAAAATGTATACGATAAAAGTGTTTCTTATGATACAATTTTTTTTAATGTTCTGTTTATTTTCCAATCTATTGGGATGGTTTATTTTAGTTTTCAGGATTAAATATTGGAAAAATGACATCCAACACGTAAATCTAATAAAACCTTAAAAAAAAAACCCCAAAAGAATTTACAATGTATTAATATTAGGTTTCATCTTTATTTTCGTTAAAAGTTAGATTCTTCAAATTTATTCAATATACTTTATGCTTGATACTTCTATCACTTAAATGAACACATGCAATGACATTAGATTTATATGAAAATCTTATGAGATTGCGCAAGATTTTGGATCATATTTCTCGAACTATGCAATTAAAATTAACGTTAGTTTTTTTTTTAAATAAAGGATGAGTTAAATAGAAAATTGTCACATAAATACAAGCCGAGAAGAAATTTTTCAATTCATTTTACTCTCCAGTAAACACATTTATTTTTAACACTTTGAAATGAAGAATCAAGTGAATTAGCTTTTTGTATGAAACTGGTAAATTCTTAGAAAAGTATGATAATAATAATATTTTAAACCCTGATCAGAATGTTTTTATGCACCTTATAGTACATTCTATATCAACTAACAAATCTTTATTTTTTGTATCAAGTTTGGGAGATGATTTCTTTAAGCATACTCGAAAAATCTTCCATTTGTAAACATTTACCTCGATAATTGATTAATTAGTTTCGTATCTTGACTATAATTAACGCAAAGTGTAGACGTGTTTCTGTTACCTCTAAGGATTTGGGGCGAAACTCCCAAGTTGTCAAGCAATGGAATTATCTGTAACTACTTTAAGCACACTCTTGCCAGCAGCGAAAGATAATCATTCTCTCCGAATATAAACCCTAAGATTAATTTCGTGCTTCGCCACGGACTAATTTTGCATCAAGTTTATTGCTACAAGAGATCCTGTGACTTTTCGCATCTTAACAGATTCAGATGTTATTTAATATGTAGTAATGTAGAAAGGTGTAAGTGATTCCAATTTTGGAGATCAAGGTGTTTTTTCTAGTTAGAGTAGTAGAGTGCTTATATATCTCAAAGAACTTCTTTTAGAAGGCTGTCAGTAAAGCACAAAATACATTAATGTACATAGGTGGATAGATAAACAGATAGAGAAGGCACAAATTAACTTAATATTGTAGATTTCTAAGTGGTTTGGTAATTAATGTTATAAGTTCCCATGACTGTTATTATTTATTTTTTACTATCGGAAATTGTTGTTTGACAATATGCATAATGTTTCCCATTATTTAACTCGATGGGGATATTATTTTAAAGTTTTATAATTGTTAAATGAAATTCAAAAAGTAATAAGAATTCACACTCAATTGACGAAACAGTCAAATTTAAGTCCGAACCTTTACTTTTATCAAATTATAAATATGCATCATATGTTCTGTCTCTCCGTCAATTATTCCTTACAGTGTCGGCAATTTAGAATGGAATAATAATCTGATGGAGCTCTTACCCAGTCCGAGATAATTTCACACAAACAATGGTGGTTCGACTGGATATACCACCGTATGCTCGTTCTAGAAGATTCTTTTCAGCAGTACACCAGTATTAAATGCAATTTCACACACGTCAGCTACGATTACTCGCTATTAATCACTGATTTTCAAATTTTTTCTATATTCAATTTGGCTTAGCTTGAATATACGTTTCTTCATCTTAATTAATTCAATTCTTTAGTACATTTTATTTACGTAGATCACGTTTCATTTGATCCGACCGAGATTTTATTTTATGCTATTCATTTCGTAAAATGTTCACTTGTTTAGTTAAGAGAAAATCGTGGATTGCCCAAAGTCACACATATGTAATTTTTAAATTAAGATACTTGTAACAAGAATTTTAACATAGGAATAGCTTATCTTTTTGTTATTATGAACAAGATCTTATTTGTATTTTAAAGCGCTAATAACAGCAATAATTTTCTTCATTAAACTTGTGTCCGAGAGGGAAAACGTACCGTTAAAACACCAATAGATATAATTTGTTTAGAATTTAGTTAAATTATATTGTATTCGTCAGACGAGGCTGGTATAGATTTAGCTAAGTTATTTTAAAAGTTTGTCAACTGTCCAATTTGGTTTACTCTCTGAGATTTCACTTTACTACAGGCAAAGAAATTAAAAATAATAATGTTTAGCAAATATACTGGTGTCGAAAATTTAAGTGTAATTGGTAATTACGTGAATAATAAAAGAAATTTAAATAGGAATGGGTAGAAATGGGAAGTATGAGAGTAAACTTCTTTTAAAATTTATAAAATAAGAAAACAATTCGAAATAATAATAATATTCAGTTTTGTTATTCAATGAAATGGTTTGAAGAGGAGTAATTCACAATTTAGGGAAAGTAAATGAAATTAAAAAGAGGATTCTGCAGTTTAATAAGATGTGTGATCACCTCTGACAGCCAGACACGCTGAACAACAATTTCCCATACTTGCTATGACATTGTGAGGGAGTTGTAGGCTCAATGAGTTCAAAATTTCAAGAAGAGTTATTTTTTTCAAATCTGAAATGCGGATTTATGAGGGGGGGATGAGGAAGAGCTCCAAGTAGCCTCCTGAGAGTATCCCACACATGTTCTGTAGGATTCAGATCAGGCGAGAGAGCAGGCCATGGCATGCGCTAGATATTTTCAGTTTAAAAGAAGTCGTCGATCTGTTTCGAACGGTGAGAAGAGCTTATTATCTCTAATATGAAGTTAGGATTTACAACGTCACGAAACAAGCGAACATAAGGATCAAGAACTTCACTTCTGTATTTTTTGGCAGTCACAGACACCGTCTAAAAATATAAAGGTGAGTTCGGCCGTCCAACATGATTTCTTTTCATACCATGACTTCCTTTGACAGAAAACAGTATCTTCCAGTGAAGTTTCCCGGTGCAAAACGAGCTCCACGTTCTAACCATATCATTAACAGATGATAATCGATGTTCAGATTCAGCGAGATTCACATTCTCAAACTCCAGTTCAAACTAGCGTGCTTATGGTTAGATGTGAGGAGAAGGCTAACTACTGGTCGTCTGGCATAGATACCATCTTGATTGCGTCTCCTGTGCTCGGTTTGTCCGGAAACTCGTACTTCCGTGGTGACTGTGAGTGTTGTATTCAGTTTATTATTTTGTGTTAACGATTACACATCGATTTTAGACTCTTATATTCAGTATGCCTTTATCTCAACCAGGTGGTGGTATGACTAAACGAAAAATTGTTGTCGAACATCGATACATCCCAGAATTATTGCGTTTTTGCTGTTACATGAAATATAAAGTAATCTGCTTGATACGTAGGAGTGCTATCAATGTACCAAGTTATATAACATAACACCTCGCTCTAGACAATATAAATGACACAAATCACATTTAACAGCACACCTATAAATTATATAAGGGAAAATAAAATAAAAAAAACTAACTCCTTCATTTATGCATAGTGCAGTCCGCATAACTTTTATTTGATTGGCCCTTGGCAAGAAATGAGGTTGGTTGGTTTTATTGAGGTTGAACAAAAAGGAACACGATGACTGTTGACGATGGACCTCTTTATTTTGAGCCTCGGACACTTAAGTTGGTATATCCCTCTTCTAAATTCCACTCAACGCCAAAGGAAGAACTCGTCAGATTTAACTTACATCAGATCCGGCTACACGGCGTTTTTTAATGGTATCAACGCTCGATCCTGTGACTCTTCAAAAACCGCCTGTCTTGAGATCAAGACCACTAGGCTACCGCTGTCATGGCTAGAAATAAGATTGACTGTTTGATTTACCTGATTATAAGATTAAAAAAAAGAGAAATAAGTGAATATAAAAAGATCTCAACGAAATTATGCCTGAAGATTTTATGGATATATGTTTAAAAGAGCTGACGGTTGCTTAGATTCTGATGTCAGTGACATTAGCAATTGGTTGGAAGTGGATAAGAAATAACTAAAGTTACGGCACAATAGAAGATGAAAAAATAATCACTTCTGTCTCATCTCATCATCATTTCAATAATGTGGAAATGAAGAATGTAACACCGAGAAAAACACGACCAATGATGATCAATTACCATACGTCATTAAGTACAGCGTCCCTTTTAGAACATGTGATGGACTATTGCAAAAATTAGGCGGAGACTACACCGAACGAGTTTTGATGTCAAATCAGATGCGTTATTCTGTAGGTCGCAAGTGGTGAACAAATTTCACATAGAAGAAGCTTACGTCCATTTTTTTAGTAAGATGGACTTTTTTATTTTATGTAAATATTATTCATACTTGATTTATTTAATATAAAGATGATTTTCTGTAAGAATGTTTTCTTTTAACTAGTTTTATCCCGTTCTCCGGATAGTTCGGACCGGCTCCGGTACCAATTAATTCGACTTATCAAGGATTTACTGTATTATTAATTATTATATTGTTGAATTTGACTGTTATTTGGATTAATTACTGAGTGTCAATAATTTAAACTACCAAAATATCCGGGACGAAAAAAGAGCCATATAGTTTCCCCCTCCATATAAACAAACATCCTAAAAAACTCTTAACTCGAGAGATATAACAAAAAAAAAGCTTTTACTTTAGGGAACAAATACTCAATTAATCAGAAATGGGGAACATAATTGCTATTTTGAACTAAAGATGACTAATGAATTAATGACTTAGTTACAATTAGAATCGATGTAACTCAAATTAAATCTGAACCAGCTACAATCTGATATGTAGTATAAGAAAAAGTTGTTTACTTCAATTCAAACCTATTTACAATTCAACTTCAGGAAATAATCAAAGATTTACTTCTCGAAGTAGAATAAAAAGAACAAAATAAAACCATAGTAAATAAAATTTTTAAAAAATTGGGATTGAACCACTATATACAATCATCAATCACGATAACTGCTTACATAACACAATAGAGTTACTGAATTGAGATATGAATTCGAATTCTTTGAGTCACATGTTATTGCTTTATTAGTATATAGATATGGCATGAGATAATCATTTAAATCAATTAAAATATTTCCCTAAAACTAGAATAAAGTATACGATTGATGTGTCCGCTGTAGTTTATTTGTCATGGCCGCGAAATAGTGATGGGAGTTGTTTCGTTGAGTCGTGAGTTCGAGTCCTGATGCCACTAAAATCCCGTATAGCTGAGCTGATGAACTTAAATTCTGGTCGAGGTCCCAAGTTGGCTTGGTGTTTAAATATGGAGTGGGAGGTACCAGAGCTCAACGGTTGTCTTCGTCACTTCACCGAGGTTCAAAACTACGAGGTCAGTCTCCAATGGCTTCGTGTTGCTTCTAAGTGCGACATTAATAAATATAAATCAAATAAATACGCGATTAAAATTGCAATGAAATTAGTGTTTTAAATGGCTTTCTTATTATTATAAACAGAACAAGAATATTGGTTATTTGAATAAAAAAATTAAACTGATATAAATTCTCTTTTAGAAAGTTGTAGTCTTTAAATCATAAATATAATAGTAATGATATGCTTTTAATTTCTTGGATAACTATATCGTAATTAATACATTCATATTAAGAATGAAAAATAGTGCATTGACTCAAAAAATATGCCTTTAATATCGAAAATATATACAGAATGTTTCAAAACTCATGGGCAAACATTTAGGAATATATATTCAAGATTCAAAACTCATATATTTCATTATATTGTTTAAAATTAATTTATAGATTGTAGAAATTTATATTATTGATAAATAATTACTTGTTTCACAGCTTTTGTGGTTGTTTTAGAGTGATCAGAAATCTCTTAGTACTTGCTGAATTTAAAGACTAAATTAAATTTCTTAGTGTTTCCAATCCAACATAGTGAAAAATATATTTCATTGCATCTGCAAATATCCAGTAACGAAAATGATTATAAGACTTTTTCTCTTTTTTGTTTCTTTTAAAAACTAGCATTGAAATGATGTGATTTAATGATTTACAAAAATATCCTTAAAAATTTTAATCAATCTAAACGATGAATTTTGGATAAATTGAAAATTTTCCTTTCTTATTACATTCTACAATTGATTGAAACCTTTTCTATACAAATCACTATTCTTGAAAAATTACAGTTAACCAAAAAAATGATGAACAGAATTATCACAAGGTTAAATATAAAGATATCGCTATTTCAATTCATTTCTGAAATCTTGAAGAAATCAAAGGATCACAGGGATTCAACGGCACTGCGTAAAATAAATAATGATAAAGCTTATCTGTAACAGCAAAACCTTTTTTTTCAAAACTCTTTTTTTTTAAACAATTTATCTTCGCAAAATTTAAATGTATCTTTAGTAACTAAAAGATACAATTAATCAGGTAATCCATTCTGAATTGCCTGTCAAAATCAGGAATTATAGATTGCCTGTCAGAAACACATTCGGCTTCACCATTTTAATTCAGCAATAATCACCACAAGGTGTTAAATAATTCAAAAACTTTGTATTAAAATTCCGCTTAACATTCGTATTACATTGAACTGATTCACGATATTTCTTTACAAAGCTGATTATATCCGTGCAAAACGTATATCTTTAGCAACACTGCGGTAAATTTTAAAATGGAATAATGATATAACTATGCTAGAAAAATATTCAGAGATATTGAGATGAAAAATACAAAGCAAAACAAGGCAATGTTCCATATCATAAAGAAATAGATTATCAGTAATAAATTTTTTTTCCAATAATTAGAAATATATTCACAATCATGAGTCTCAGAAAATTGATTGCTATTAAGCAAATTATATTGATCAGTTTCAAATTTAGAAAAATACCAGGAGAGAAATTAAAAAAATGCATGTTTCGCGTTTTGTATTCGTTGTGCACAGTAGAAACTATTTGTATTGTGTTCTGAGATAGAAGTCGATTTCAATTTCTTACTATCGATTGAAGAAAATCTTAAGATATACTCCATCGAAATCGTATTGAATAGGTAGTTCAAGTAGGTTTGAATACAATTCATGATCTAAAGTAATTGTCATCAATTATTCGAATATCACGAAATAAATAATTTAGTTTTGAACATGAAGCTTTTAAGCAGCTAACAGTCTAAAGTACACCTGCCCCACCTGACAAATTTTCTCTGTACCATCAGTTGGGAAGTTCAAATCGTGTCTGTCACACAATGTCGACCTACTTCCAACAAAAAGGGACAAAACAATTTCCATCAAAGTAGTATTACTTCATCTGAAGTGGTGACCCACGACTTGAGTACAACATGCAACCTTTCAACGCCTAAAACTATTGGTTGGCTCCACTTCCCTAAAAAAAAGCGAACACTTGCCTCAGTGTGTCGGCCATACTTATAAATCCCGATTAGTGATATAACCGGCTACGGTGGTTGCGTCAAACAGATCTATCAACTCTTCCAAAGACTACCAGTATCTCTTCCAGAGACTACCAGTATCTCTTCCAGAGACTACCAATGATGTCAATGGAAAGGTTTCGAATGATACTGAATACAACAGGGGGGGGGGTGTTCAATTATAATAGTGGCTGGTAGTACAATCGTTTTTAAATATCATCTAGAAAGTCAATCAATGGATTAAAAAAAAGATTTTCTTCACTTGGAAGGTGGTAGGTGCGGCTGGTCTCTTCCGCAAATTGCAACTACTACAGAAGTAAAGAGCGCGCCTAATAATAGTTCTAGGAGGAAATTCTTTTGTTTGAGATGTAGGTAAAGACCAACTGGACAAGTTGTCTCGAGACCGAAGATGGGTAGTGCGAATCTCCCGCCACTAGAAAAACGGAGATTACTGCAATTTGAATCAACTTTTCAAAAATTATTGCTGAGGAAACAGTTATTATAAAAAAAACTATTGTATTGAAACTAATATAATATATTACACTACTGCAGGAGTGATGATTGCCGACCCTCATCCCCTATTCGGATTGGACTCATAGCTCCACATCGAAGATGACTCCTTTCCTGCATCCAGAAGATGTCAACCTGAAAGCACAAGAGTTCGAGACAACCCATCATTGGAAAAACACGGGGAGAAATCCTCTATGTAGAGAGGCGCCCCGGAGGTAACTTACGATTCTTCTTTATTTTCGAACCCTCTTTTTATCTAAATGAATAATGCCATAGTTTGGTAAAACTTAATATTCATAAACATTAAATGTAATTAATTTGTCGAGAGTTGTATTTTAATTTCTAGTCAGTAAATAGTCTATACACTATCAAATGATTCTTAAGAAGTAAAGGTAAACTAGAATTTAAAACAAAATATGTGGGACCAATATATTAAATTTTACTTTCTTATTGTTTATAACAAGTTTTAAAGATTCTATGCAGACTGAGCAATCTATATGTCCATTGAAGTTTGGAAGTAGCTTCATATGAAGACAATGAAATCGTACCCATGAATTCGAGCATTTTAGTTTGCATTGCCAATTCCAAAAATTGAAATAATCTCATATATCATTGCTTGTTTTTAAATTTATCAGACAAGTTAGATACACTTCTCAATCGATTAACTTACATGCTTTGAACACATTTAAAAAAAACAGGAAAGGATAGAATTTTGTTAACGAATAATGAGAGCAACTCACTAGTTTACTTTTAGAAATGTCGAATACTTTATTGCTGTAGGTGTTTTTCTACATAGCTCTGTGAAACAACTTAAATTTGTTCAAAAAATTAATCAAACTACAAAGTACAGACACAATCAACAAAACCTGGATGAGACACTAATTATTGTGAAAGTTTTCTAGCCCAAGGCGGGGAGTGTCTCTTCCAGGAGAGACGAAGAATCAACAGAAAAGTTACTGCAAAATAATGAATGTACATATTAAATGGAAAATAAAATTTAAAAAGGAGGAGGGATTAAAAAAATGTTTTTAAAGTTTCAACTTTCAAAATAATTTCTCTTCAAAACTGCATTTCTTAAATAATCGTGCGTTGTTTATTCAATTTTTTTAAGTGCTACGAGTATTGTTAAAGTCTTGTACTTTATCGAAAGACAAATTACAAAATTATTATTGTGAAAGAAAAAAAAGGGATGGATATAAAATATTTCTGTGTCAATGTTAGCATTCAAAAACTTCCTGGTAAGAAATTAGTTATGAAAATAAGTAATTAAACCCCCCAAAAAATAGAGTGAAGGAATTCTTCTTCAGCGTCAGCAATTCAATCATAACAAATGTTATTTTTAAGAATGAGATGATGTGTAATTTATTTTACATATTTCTGTAGAGCAAACATTTGAAAGTGCAGATGTGACCGTTCACAAGACTGCTTCTTTTTAACTGTCCTTTGGATACTTCTAACACATTGAATGATTCTAATTACTCAACTTATATAGATTATATAAAACTTATATTAATAATATATAATTATATAATTATTATAAAAAATAAAGTATATAGTAAAAAAGATAGAGATGGAAAGATGCTTATAGCAGATGTAATAGAGGGACAGACAGACAGATGGGAGATCAATAGAGTCTGGATGAGAGATAGGGGACCTGAGGTTAGAAGAATTTGTAGTAGCAACAGTAGATAGGAGGTTTGAGTAGTAGAGAGAGATAATGCGATAGCTGATAATGAAGTAGAATTATACCACCTAGGAATATATTCAGATAAGTATGCATTCATGATATATCTAGTTAAGGATAAGTGAAGGGTTAGCTCTGTGAAGTCGGGTTATTCGTGGTTTTCTCCTCACTAACCTTGAGGACGTTTTGAAATTTGAATTACATAAAATTACAGCTTCCTTCCAACCAAATGAAACAACATGATTAGGCAAATTAGACGAAGACAAGAAGTGTAATGAATTAATATTCATATATAAGCGAAATATAATTGGAAGGAGATGAGGATTATGTAATAACGTCAAGCTTATAGAAGCGTGTATATTAATTGGTCGAATTGTTGCTCTTAATCGTTTGCAGGAATATTGATGAAAAATTACTCTTAGTTATATAATTTTGAGAGTCTAATTTGTTGTATTGAAACAGTAGCTCACTCAGTGTGATTGAGTTGGTAAGCTAATATTTTATTGTTTAATTTGAAGCTACGATTCAGGTGGGTTAAGACAAATGAGAGAGAGAGAGAGAGAGATCTTATATATTCAGAGAAAATATTTAATAAACTGTGTCGTTCCTTATCTGACGTCTCTTCAACTGGAATTGTAATATTAATGACTGTTTAATTAGACTTTAAGTTGTCTGGGGTGTTAAATAATGAAGGCCAGACGCTACAGCTTAGCATTCATAGCAGATGATTAAATGTATGATCTTTCTAGGGTATAAATAAAATTCAGTTGATTTTTGAAGTGCCTATTTCTTAATTGATTAGTTATAGAATCTTAATAGCTTGGTCCCTAACTAGCAAAGTCGGGACATAACACATATAGTTAAATAAGTTTGATTGGCCTAATAACTACATCAGACAGTGTCCAGTTCCATTTCTGTAGTCTTTACTTCTGCGACTCTAATTACTACTTTGTGTCCAAGCCTATTGGCTAGACCAACGCTAGACCCCAAGTTCTCCTCACGTGTAAACTTGATAGTCATTTATTGACTCCAGAGGGATGAAGGGCTGAGTTGACCCATGATCAGTCGAGTACGCCGGGAAACGAGCCTGTGTCAACAGTCCTCATAAGCAGATAATCTAACCTATATACCACTGTCGCCCGAACATGTAGACAAAATCCCAAAAAATCTATACTTGAATTTCTTTTTGGAAATTTTTTAAACCTGGGAAGGCGATGTAGTAATTATTTCGTGACATTTTTTCCCTTAAGCTTAATTTGTGCAATGAATTAAGCGAAATAAACGTATTCGTGAATTTAATTGAACTACTAGAAACTAATAATATTATGAATTTAAGTTCTGATGAAAAAGGGACACACAAGCCCACTTAAGATTTTAAAAGAATTAACAGAAATAGAGTGGGAAAGATACTAGATTGAAGCATTTTAACTTTCCTACCCTGTTGAGAAAAATTACGTTTAACCTATATGTGTCTATTAGACCCAGATAGAATGGCAGATTGGCATCATTAAGGTAAATTGTGTTTATCATTTCCAGCTCCATCTGTAAAATGTATCCAAAACAAATTTAACATAGATTCATAAGATAGATTCAATTTAGAAATCATTTGCTGCCAAATAAAGTTTTGAATGCTGCCGCTTCAAGTTTTCACTGTCGGAGTGACTTGGGTTCATCACTATGCGCCAGAAATCAAGCAAAACTCAAAACGTTGGATTGCGTCAGGTGATTCTTTTCCAAAAAAGGTAAAGATGGTCTCATCGGTCGGAAAAGTTATGAAGAATTATTTTTGAGGGGAGAAATGCGTCCTAATTATGAATACGAGTAACTGAAACAAATCATTTTCGATGCAAAGAGCATCATCTCTTCGAATTTCTAAGGACTTATTGAACGACCCTTGCCTCTTTCTCTCTCTCTCCACACACACACACACACACACACACACACACACACACACACACACACACACACACACACACACACACACACACACACACACACACACACACACACACACACACACACACACACACACACACACACACACACAATAAGTCAAACATATTATTCTTTCAAAATAGATTTTTAAGCTGATAAAC
>BMAW01077038.1:40804-61674 GCA_019974015.1 Nephila pilipes
GATTATTAAAAGAGCATTTTTTTTTCTGAATATAAAACTTTTTAAGCTTTCTTCCAGAAAGGGAAAAGTTTAAAATTGTATTTATAAAGGTATATTTAAAAAGAGACTTAATTTTTAAGAGAATTTAAACACAAATAACGATAAACTCCTTTTAATACTTTTACAAAACAATGTTATTATTTTTTGATGATATTTTAATACTTTATTATACTTCTTACTTATAATAGAAACGTATCTTCATTGGAATGTTTCTGTTTTAAGTGATAAATTTAGCCCTTCCTATCTTTCATTTATGAATCTTTGCTTCGAAATTAGAGAAAAAAAAAACTTTTTTGTAATGTTTTTAAAACAATTCATTCATAATTTAAAAAGAATTCTACATTAAACAGAAATAAATCCTAACTTGTGAATTATTTTTATGAAAGATATTTCATACCCAAATTTTTGAGTTTATCTTTCTGAGACTAATATTGAAATCTTTTCTTTTTGATCACGAAACAGCTCCAAACAAGATTTTCTGAAGAAAAGTATTTTTGATATTTTAATTCTACGAAAAAGTTTTTTGAAAACATTTTCTCACAAAAGTCTTTGAAAAGACATTTTCTAATAAAAGAAAAAGATTACGTTACTCGAGTGTCCCATTATCAGATATAAGAGTCTAGAAGAACGAATGTCAATATGTTTGCTTTCGAAGTATAAAGATTTTGAGGATGATATATGTATATAGGTTTTGATATTACGAAAAAAGTATTGATTTTAATATATTCAAATTTTATTGAATTATTAGAGAGCATTTGAAAGCTAATGAAATATTTATTAGGAGTTTGAATTATTCGTATATATTATTTGAAGCGGATTACCAGTTTTATACAAGATACCCACTTGAGTCTGTTCTCCTTCTCTCAACTGCCGAACGGCTGCCGCAAGAGTCATAATATAGTGTGTAAATGACTATACCCTGTTACATGAGCAACTTACAGTACCATCTGGTGGAAAACTGTGGAAGTGTTCCTATCTCGAAATAGAATGGTTTTGGAGAAAATGTGGGTTACATAGTTACAGTGTCATCGAATAAAAACGAAAAAAAAATTTTGGACATTAATGGTAAAAAAAGAATGCTTTAAAACAAACACGAGTGTTCGTGATTTCCGAAACTGTGACGTTACGAACTTGAATGAATAGAGAAAAGATTATTTTTCGGACGAAAAATGAGCCCTCATCGAGGCACAGAGATTCGCATATAACTTCTTATTGACTATCCCGAGGTTCAATGCACGAGAGGTACTTGTACTCATACTCATTATAAACAGAACACAGAAAACTATTCAGATCGTCAAAATCGTGTCGTAAAAGGCATCAACTTAACTTAACTTTCGCTTGGTGTGCGAAATTTGCGCTTATGCAAATATGTATGAAATGTCTCACCTGTTCATCTGAAACAATTATAAGATATATATTTCCTTCGGAAGGTACGTTGAAGTTCATGGGCGTGGAGTGATTTTTCAAAAATGAATGAACGGCAGTACAATTGGAGGATGTGTTATTATATCCTCTCACATATCTGAACAGCAGATCAAGAGAGGTGCATAAAAACTGTGGCCTCTCACAAAAAGTTGCATTTGGGAAATCCTAAACAAATGCAGTGCTTAACACCGTACAGACCAACATTTAATCAGGCATTATGGGACTTGATGCAGTGAGATGTTACATATGATGTAACTTTGTCATGAACCAGATAAATGTCCAGCCAATATTCTTGGCAGATACAATGTGGACGGATGAAGAATGCTATTTGTGGAATGAAATGTACAAAAGGCAGTACACCCATCACTAGGCGCTGGAGAAGGGATGGGTGTTCTGCCATTTAATATAGGATAGGTGTTCTGCCATCAAATCTAGGATAGGTGTTCTGCCATTACATTTAGGATGGGTGTTCTGCCATTACATCTAGGATGAGTGTTCTGCCTTTATTGATAGAACACCCATCCTAGATGTTCCTTCGACCGTGGTTCAAATACGCTTTTCGATTAACGTTTAGTGTGGACTTTTCAATAACAGGCTGATATTGATCCAATATTTTACCGAGGCATGTTAACAGGTGTACGATATTTAGACCTTCTGCAGAACGTAATACCTGATTTTGTTGAGAACCTGGCGTTACTTTAACTCCGGAATGTATGGTCCCAATATGACGTTCGTACTTGACTTCAGAAGTGAAACAGTATCTAATTGAGACTTTCGGGAAACATAAATTGTGGTGGTTTCAAAGAGGGGCATCTACGTTCACTTGACCTGACAACAATAGAGTTTACCTGTGGAGATACCTAGAACAGAAGGTGTATACGATTCCTCCGACAACATCGCAAGAACTTAAAGACGCATTACGAATGCTAGCGTTTAAGTGTCATCGCTATGCTGAAACGTTTGCAACACGAAATTAAACATGGGTCCATATATACATTGAAGGTGAAGAAGAAAAGCTTGAGCATAGAAAGCAAAAGCATCCGGTGATAATTAGGTTTTTTTTTTCCTCTCTAAGATCGTTTCTTCACGTCACAGTGTAGGAAATCGCGAATACACAAATGCCTATTTTAAGCAATCTGTTTTTAGCATTTAATGCCAATAAGGTGTCTTTTTCTTCTACTTCAATGATACTTTCTAAATTTATAATTCCCGTTTTATTCCTATCTCGTTACAGTTTCTAGATAGGAATACTAATTATTCAGTTTTTCAGCAATTGTCACAGTCAGTCGTCTAATCTAGGACCGCATAGCTGCTTTACTAAGATATCACTTTAATGACTATAGCTGAAGCCGTTCGGAAATGAAGAAGGGAAGTGGAGTTTAATGGACATTTTGTATAATCATGTTGGAGAAAAAAATGTGAATGATAGCCTCAATTTTATTTTATTTTACACGATTGTTTTGTAAACTGAGCCATACATTAGTTGAATGAAATAAAGCCTTTCTCAGATTTCTTTTGCTCTATCCTCATATTTTCGTATGTGTGTCTTAAAATAAAGGCTTTCACAGTTGACTTATTTTTTTGCTCTGTTCTTATATTTTCGTAGGCGTATTTTATAATAATCCTTTTTTATGCCATTCCCAGCTCGCTGAAGCCGAGTTGTTTCCAATGATGGTCGCGAGCTCGCGATTGGATAGTCTCCCTACCAAACGTTTTTTTAAGAATCTCATTTAAAGTTTAAGAAAATTCTTAATTCTTTTGCGCACATTAGGTTCTTTCTCAATAACCTTAATAAGATGAAACTTGTGTAATGTTTTCTTTTTGTCCACTGCGTTTCATATAGTTATATATATATATATATATATATATATATATATATATATATATAACACATCAATCAATAACTCCCGAGACTAACCCAGAGATGGCGCTCGTAGTAAACCAGTAACCAGGTCTTTCTAGAGTACTAACCTTTGCTTGAAACGTGTCAAAATTTTAAGTCGATCGGACCAGAAACAGCTGAGTTATCGAGGTTGGAGTAAAGTCGTTTTGTAGTTTGTTTAAAAAATGGAAAAAACCGAGTTTGTGTGGTGTTCTGATAAAACATTGTTTTTTAATGGGTAAAAACACCGTGCAAGCGAAACAATGGATTGAAAAATGTTACCCGGACGAATGTTGTCCATCAAAAGCAACGATTTGTCGGTGGTTTGCCGAGTTTAAACGTGGTCGTACCGACACAAATGACGCGGAACGCTCGGGTAGACCTGTGGAAGCCGTTACACCTGAAAATGTGAGTGAAGTGACAAAAATTATAATGAAAGATCGTAATGTGAAGCTCCGTGAGATTGTTGAGATGACACAGATATCATATGGAAGTGTATTTACTATCCTTCATGAAAAATTGAGCATGAAAAAGGTTTTTTCCAAGTGGGTGCCGCGATTGCTTTCGATGGAACAAAAACAGCAACGAGTCGATGATTCAGAAAGCTGTTTGGAAAAGCGTTGGAACGATTGTATCACCCTAAAAGGTGATTAATAAAAGGTGTTATGTTGATGAATAAAAAAAATTTTTGCAAAAAAAATGTTGTTTTCAATGTTAGTCTCGGGAGTTATTGATTGATGTGTTATGTATATATATATATATAGTGAAATTGGTAGTTATTAGATTCTACATCGATCACCTGGTTCATACGAGTTTATTACTGGTCATATACTTCATTGATTTCTTAATTAGTAACAATTTAATTCACACTTTTATATGTTTTGTTGGTACTCAATAGCTTCATATAATGAAGATATTGAGCTATCATCATGAAGCAATCAGAATTGATAGCTTATGCTGAATAGTTGATGTAACTTAATTGATCTTAAGAAAAGACGCCCATCGACCTGATGTGTGCTAGGTTTTACTGGAGGGTAACTTAATAACTCTAAGCACCAACTTGGGCGAGTTTAACCTGTTTTAAAAATTAAATTAAAACAGGTTTGAAATGTCAAGTGTGTGTATGTAACTTGTCGGGATGCAAATAGTTTTAAGAAAATAAACTTAGAAATATTTTCTTGCTAAAAAGACAAACGGATTCCACAAAAGTTGTACTGACAATAATGGGTTGGGGATATATATTTGATGATTATATAAAAATTCATTTTCTCCTATTCATTTTATTTATGTTATTGTAATTTAATTTTTTACTGAAATAATGTAACGAATTACAGTAATAGTCAACTGTAATCTGTATTAAAAGTGCTTCAAGACACTTTTGGTACATATTTTAAAAAATAATTCAATAATCTTTATTCCTTTCCAAACATATAAAAAAATCTTGTAAAATATATAAATAAATTTTTATTATATAAAATTTTACGGAAGTATCTTAAAACGAAAGATGTTTTTCTCAGAATAAAAATAAATTATGCAGTTAATCAATTAAATATTATCGATGTATTTTTATATCTTTCACTTTACATTTATAATTTGAATAAAGTTTTTAAAGTCTTAAAAATATAGTTTATAATACATTTATCTATACATTTACCATTCTATTCTATGTTTAAACAGAAAATGGAAATCCCTGGACATAAAAATTATTCTTTAGAAGTGGAGTCAATATGTGTTTTCTACTTTGAAAATATTTGTTTGAATAGGAATTTACAAAATGTTTTCAAACAGAATTCCTTGAATCATATTTTTTGAATAATTCTATTTATACAAATTTTTTAAATGGCTTAGATTCTTCAGTAGTCATGGATGTTATAAATTTCTGAAAAATAAATGTGTTATTTGGACACTCTCTATTCAAATTATTTTGTTTATGAATTCATGTAAAGTGTATTACAAACTTTTTTCATAATGTGTTTTTTTACGAATCATAGAGTAATTAATACGCATAAGACAACGCATATGTCATATTTTAAAGAACGGAGGAAAGAAAAACCGTAGAGAAATGGCATCCTTAATCTCCCCGGTTGCCCGAGAAGCAACGCTGTAACTCCCTTTCGTCTCACGACTTGACATTATTGTTTATATGCTCATGTTTGACGATTTCGGATAGTGGATAGTCCTGTATGCCCACTCTGCTGCAATGGTGTGGCGATGAATGCTGATCATCTCCCCCATCTGTTCAGCTCTCACGAAGAACTGTATCTACTCCCGATATCGGGAGGCCAGAGACCCTTTGAACAATTTAACTTCTTTATTTTAAATGTTTCTTATGTTCTACTTCTTTTTTTTTTGTTCTTCTGTTTGATGTGTATCTCTTTATATTATATTCTTTTGATCTCTGTTCGGCGTTAGGAGAATGTCTGGATCGTCTGCTGCATTGGAAATAAAAATAAAAAAGAATTAATGCAGGCATTTTATACTCAAAAACAAATTTGAGCTCTATATTAACTTAAAAACAACACAGTAACCAAAAGAGATCAAAATGTAGAAAAACATTTTATTAACTTAATTTTACTGTATAAATTTTAAATACATGTACAAAATTTCATATCCCTAGAAAGCTATATAAATTTCCTTTAATAATAGATAAATCAAAACTTTTATCTTCTTTTCCTCCATATTTTATTTTTCTTTACAGTTATGTACTTTAAATAAGTTTTTAGTGTTTTCAAATGCAAAACCGTTTATCCAAAACAGCAAAAAATAATAATGGTACTTTCCATAAAATTAAATTTTTGCTCCAATTCTTAAAAAAATAAATTTTGCCCTATTTTAATGATTTGTTTGTGGGTTTCCCAGTCTTTAAAAATGTTCTAAAATGGTTTCAAAAATCGGAAGAAAAATGTATTTTCGCAGAAACCTTCATTGTTTTTTGCTCATTCGGATCTACTTTTTTGCGTTCAAATATATCAGATAGTATAGTTTGAGAACTGTAATAAGGATTTCCTGGGATAAATATTACGCTTAAGAAATCAAAATAGCCTGCAAACAGGCGCCTTAAAACCAATTGCAAATAAACCTACGGGACCTTACAAATTGTGTTTTTAAATTATTAACTTTCTGTTATTTGCAACATTTTTTTAAAAAATTTTACTATAATAGTAATCCTAAAATTAATAATATAAAAATAAAATAAGATTTTTTTGAAAACCTTACTTACATAAAAATCTTAAATCAATATTTTTAAATCCACACAAAACTATGTATTGCAGAAAAGACGTCAAAACTTTTGAGCAATTTTCAGTATTTTTACTATTTCAATAGAAAACTTCGTTTTAGAAAAACAATAGAATAAATTTTCATCTCATTTTTTGTAATGATATTTCTCAAAAGTATATAGCTAATTTTAACAAATTTTCATTCTAATTTTGTATGTGCAGTAGATTAACTTGATGGCAACTAAATTAGCGTAGTATCATTAATTAATTTAAAGTTCAGTTAATCTCCCGCTACTGGAGATTTAGCTTAAAGTATTACACTCGAGATAGTCAACCGATCAGACGATTTGTAAATTCTTCACGCATAGAGTTGCCAAAGGCGAAAGATAAATTATTCTCACTGGAAACGGTTCACAAAATTAATTCGAACTGCGAAGGAAATTGATTTTACTGAGAACTTCCCGCGAAACTTCTCCAACTCATTGAATTGAAAAGGCGTTTATAGTGATAGAACGTTGAAGTAAAATTATTAGAATTTTAGAAGTTGAAGCATTTTTCTTGCAATATAGAACGATTACATATCCCAAGTAACTATTTAAAAGACCTTTTTTGTTAAAATCACCTTTCTGAAGAATAAAAGCCGAATATCTTTTAAAAACTGTAGATAGCTTTCGTAGAAATATAAAAATAAATTCTAATTCTTAAGTATTTTTAAGTGATTTCTTAATCTTTATCAATTCCTTGGTATGCTTATTTTACTTTTTTTTTTAACAAGTTAATGTGACGATTTAAATTCTTATCTTTCGAAACTAGAAGTTTTTGGATTTAACTATCACCGTGCAGAAATAACTATAAAATGATGTTCTGCAGGAATATTTGTGTTCTTTTTCATACAAATCACATTCCCTAAATATATAGTAAAAGTACAATAAGAGGGGAAAGAAATCAGAAGAAAAAAAATTGTTTCCCATTGAAATGCAAATCTTACAATCTTTTGATTGAAATGTAATAATACAAAGGTTGCTGAGATGATATATTCCTTATTAGCATTTTCTATCTATCGAATAATGCATCAAATAGGCTCACGCACGAGCCTTTTTTTAAATGTCCATTTAAAACCCTTCCGGCTTGAGCATACCTTACTGTATTATTGTATTATATGCGAAAATTTTCAGTTCGATTAGATGATGGAAAGTGGAATATAATTTTCGCGTACATTTTTTTAATTGGAAAGACATATATATGAACATAGCAAGTTAAAAAAAAGGTTCTAAAACAGTTGACACCGAACGCAAAGACTGACACATCGTAGATATCTTCAGAATGGTTTCTCAGAAAGTTAAATACACGATTTTACTCTCAATACGTATTAACAGACATGATTCTAAGGCGTAAATGAGAAAAATGTATACAACAGTATTTCAATTCTGTTTAATATGACATTTGATCATTTGCCATATTTTACAACAGGGCTCGGTAACCTTGAAGCTGTGATATGCTTAATCAATCTACCAATATGATTCGGGATGCTACACAGTACGAAATATTTGAAAAAATTCGATTCCCGCGGCAATGCATGCAGAGTTAGGGAGTAGAGGTCAAGATTACAGATTAAGAGTTTTATTATATACTAATTATGCACTATTTAAAGTTGTTTATTAATTTTACATAAAATGTATAACTATTATTTCATCATCAAAAAATAAAAAAATTCACATACATTATGTATGATGTATCTTTTTTAAATATATTTATAGAATAAAAAATAAACAACATAAAATATAAGTATTCCTTCAATATAATTAAATAAAAAAATGAAATTTTAAGGCGCGAACCTTGTCTCTGCACCGCGCTACTTAATATCACAGTATCAAGGTTTTAATTTGTGACATTGACACGTGATTCTCTGAATGCTCGGTTGTTAAACAATTTCTTTGTGGATTTAAAATATTTTTATCACAATACTTTGATCAAAATATGTTTATCATAATATTTAATCTTAATACTTTGAAGAATGGTGTATTCGTAGACTGTTACTGAGAACTGTATTGCGTGTCAATTTTGGCCATAGGATGCCAACTCCTGTTCAACAATCTGGCACTAATTTTGCAGTTGGTTTTCAGAGTGTTTCATGGGGATTTGAGTGTGTGTTGAGGAAGATGGGGATGATGATTTAAACGGCATTGGTGTACTCAGAAATTTATTTTTTTTGGGGGTGTGTGTGCATATCATCCTTGCCAAGAAAGAAACAGTTTTGTAATTTAGAATTACCTCTTGGTAAAAAGTAAATAATAACCTATATCAGTATTATTTCTCCTATTTAAAAGTGTTTAAGTGCAGATATAATTTTATCAAGTTATAAAAATTGAAAAAATGAACATCATTTAAAAATTTATTTAGAAACCATCAGAATAAAATGTAAATTTTTGACGAATACTCTCTAAGAATGAACTCTCCCCCATCTTTTCAACTACAAACACTGATCCAGAATCACTCTTTCAGAGACGGGAAGTACTTTTTATTCTTTTTCAAGAATTAGCTTAGTTGAAATTCTTTTTTTCTCTTCGCGATGAAAAAAATTTAAGCACGAGAAGAAAAAATTCTTATGTATAAAATTTAGAACAACTATAATATCGTTATAAAATAATTATCCTGAAATATTTCAATTTCTGGAAAAAAATCTTGGGGGTGGGGTTACACATGTCCCTTTGCATACCCTCTTGGAATGCCACTGCCAAACGGTATTAGTTATGGTCAAAATGTGGAGCTAGATTGGGTAGAAAATTTGCCAAACAACCCTATCGTACATATTCTGCTTGAGAAAATTAAAGACAAATTTTCTGCTGGACTCAAAGCAAGAGAAATGCGACAATGGTCAAAGAATTGAGTGACTAACAAATTTGTGAATGTACAAAAAGCCCTGGCTCAAGAAGTAGAATCGAATGAAGTAAACGCCATGAAAAATGAAGCGAAATTTCCGTGGAAAAATAATTCTAATGCATTAAAAACATTTATTAAAATTGCTGCCGAATCTCAAAGAAAATACAACTTTGCAGAACTTGGTAAATTTGTCTGTTATTTGTAATAATTATTTGTTATTTTGAATAAAAGCCTGATCGTTGCTCCAAACCACGAAGCAATGTAATATCAGATAATTTTTAGAACAGTGAACAGTTCATGCATATTTTTCTTGCTGTAAAGTAGCTGGACACAGTTTATTTTAACTATCTTTTACTGTATTAATTTTAATAATTTTTTCTATTTTTCATCATTACCAGAATATTCATGTAAATTAAGATTCTGTGCTTGAATTTAATTTTGTAGTTGATTTAATAACAAAATACTTTGTCAGATATTTATATTGTCCATGCAGTTTCACTAACAACACAAACGCAACAAGTAAATGTTTTAATTGCTTAACATTTTATTTAGAGTAATTTATCTTTGCTGTCTCCGTGAAAGCTTTATAAAACTGTGACAATGATTACGAACGTGCCGAATTAAAGAGCGCTTACTGTGTTGCGAAAAAAAAAATAAGAGAAGCAGGTTCTAAAAGTAACACATAGCACAAAAATTGCAGTGGGCTATTAAGTGTAATATTATGTGGAACAAAATAATACTCCGCAGTTTTTTGTGATGGGATGAAGTGGAACTTATTAGATTTTAGTCGTGGGAAAACACTTTCGGTACAGAACTATGTTGGTCATCAAATACTTTCACGTATACTTTCATAAGATTGATTGATTAATTGTTTATTAATACCACACTTAAGCAATACAATGGCTATTAATACATTCCTGAAAGTCTTTTGTATGTAATAGACTTTAAGAGTTATGTTTTCATTAGTACATATTTTGTTTGGATTTAAATGTGCAATGATTTATTTAATTTATTGTTTGGAAAATTTGTCAAACATTCATCATTTAAAATTTTACCAAGCATAAATAAACCTATATTAATATTTGCTAATTAGTATTTGAAATATACATATATGTTTACACAAATGGTAACCTTTCTATTAAACATTTACAAGTAAGATATCGAAATAAAACTAAATGAAATTTCGTTACATTATTTCAATTTTTTTAAGTGTTTTTTGACCTGTTTTCAGCGAAAATCTCCTTTTCAGAAAAATTATTTAAAAAATCAATTGACTCATTTCTGTTTATAAGTACTATTTTCATACCTAGGTTCAGGATTTTCTTTTTCTTTTTGGTATACTCTTATTTCCTTTTTTGGTTTCATTTTATTTTTGAGAATATTTAGCCATTGGTTAAGATGGATATCAACCCTTTTATTTAAAATATGAGCTTTAAATTCACTATCGCTGTCATGGAGATACAACTGTTTAGTTTACTTGAGTGATTTTTTGTGATATAAACTGATTCGTGTGTTTATCACTGATACTTCACCTTCAGAATCAGAAAAAAAGTATTCCAATACTCCATTCGGCCTCAATAAGATCATGATCCAAATAATTTTAATCGTCAACGGTTATTCCTGAAGGTATTCTCCGAAAAACTGGGAATTTCAAACAATAAGAGAGAGAAAGAGAGTGAACTGGCAATAGAGGCAATTATTTTGCCATGACCATCGTCCCTGTTTAGGTCGAGACTTACCATCATACACCATCATTACTCATGTAGTCGAAAGGCGGCAGTCGATCGAGTCAGTTTGTCTCTCGATTGGTGTGATTGGGAGTTACACACGTTTATTTGTTACGGGTTACAGTTTATATGAAACTTTTTGAAGACAGCCACCGCCAGAAATTTAAAGTAGAAACCTTTATACCAATAAACCACTTTATAATTTGCAACATACAAACGCGTAGTATAAATATGAAAAAATATTTGAGCTGTTTGGGTATTGAAAATATTTATAATTTGGATGAGACCTAAATTAAGAATAGAATAGAATAGAAGGGAATAGAAGGGAAGGGAATAGAAGGAAAAAAAAAAAAAAAAAAGAAAAGAAAGAAAGCAAGAAAGAAAGACAGTTTTGGATGCATTAGACATTTTAGTTATGAATGCTATGTCTGATTTCCACACACCTTTTAAATTAGCTTGTTTCTTCCTTCACTTTCACAATTATCTTCACTCTTGGTTTTCTGTAACTTTACCATATTTATAAGAAATTATTATGTATCTTTATTTTTTGAATTTAGTTTCATTTCGCTCTTTATAGTTTTTCAGTTATACTTTTATCATGTACGCACAAGCACACATATAATCAAAATTGAAAGGTAATATTCCATGTCTTGTCTAAAAGTCTGAACATCAATTATATTTCCATTACAATATAGATACATCATGTGAATGTATCATCATTAGATGTAGGATATTTAAAATATCGTAACAGAATAATACAGTTGCTTACATTAACTATTAAATAGCATTAGATAAACCGCTATCATGTACTCAACAATATTTGTGACGTTTTTTGTATGATATTATTTAATTGATATCAATTATTATTTGTAGTATCATCACTTTAATATTGCTATATTTCAGCTTTATATTAACATATTGATATAATTTCTCCCATTTTCGTCAAATACTATTCCTTTCGCGTATGTGCCAGATTAGTTGAAATGTCACTAAACTAGTATGTTGTATCTGTCACCAACATTCATTACCCTTTGGCGATGTCTAAACATTCTTGCTAAAGAACGCTCACTCCCATTACTCATTATTATAGACAGAATAATGCCATTTAAAATCATATAGGTAGATCTGAACTCGATAATATATGATGTGTTGCGAAGGCGGATTCAGAATGAAAGATGTTATGCAATGTTAAATATGGCTTTCAGCAATTGTATATGACTGCAGGATTAACTGCACTTGTGTTATTATGACTCCTTTCCACAGTGAATCAGTTTAAACCTAATTAATTCATGAATAGGAAGTGTTTCGATCGTCAATTTATACATATACAAGTAATTAGATTTTGACAAGTACTTAAATGTATATACAGTTTGCATATTCAGTTTCCAGTGAATAACATTTTCATTATTGTTATCGTAGCTTGTACCTTTCTCATATGTTTTTAATCCCTTTCAGTGTAAACGGAATATGTAAGAAATGTGAGAATAATATAGGCCCTTAGGTGTTTCAATGTTAATTTCACAGTTAAGCAACATATGAATCAACTATTTTGAAAAAGACGTTAAGAAGACGCTTTAGCATTAGGAGAGGAATTCATTGCAAAATCTTTTATAAGAACGAAGTTATTATTGTTTGCCTGCCATCCAACAACAGTACTCGTTACTTTTATTTATTAAGTTTGTAGCGTCTGCCCTTTATTATTAGTCTCCATAGGCAAATTAAAGTTTAATTAAATCGTCAATAATTTCCCAAATTCAATTAAAGAGCCTTTAGAAAGAAAAATACAGCACAATTCCTTAAATACCTTCACAGAATAAGTAAAAGTCTTCTCTTTTGAATTCCTTTTATTTGAATTTATTCCTAGCATTTAATAAAGCAATAAAGTACGAGTATTATCTTACAACTTACTCACACCCATTGAGACACTTCGTGAATACTACAGATTCTATTGCTGTATACCGGAATAAAAAAGCGAACTCATCTCGTCAGTGAGTACAAGGAAAAACTTTTACTTACGGAATAAAGACCATTTGCTAGCATTTTGGTCAGAAACCTCCTTGTGAGCTGAACTCGTTTGTGCGCATTATGATGCGTGATTCGAATACGAGCTGACCTGATTCATAGCGGTTAAAGAGTTAACTAAAACTACAATTACATAAAAAAATGGATTTCCAATATTAAAAAAATTGTACTGTTCGGATAGCCGGGTGATGAATCACCAAATGTTTTTACCCGTTACAAACGAAACAGTGTTAATTATTGCCGTTTCTAGTAGTTTGTCGTCATATTTACTTATGTTTTATGTGTCGTCGCTAAGAGTATCCACTTGACGGGTTTTACGAATCTCGTCAAGTGGATAATTTTGGCAAATCGAACAGTACAGTAAATCGAACTTGTGTAATCGAAGTTTACTTGGCAAATCGAACAGTACTAAAACCCATAATGATACACACACATTTAACAGGTTTTACACTTCAATATTATTACGCACTATAATTTTCGTCATGGAATAGTTTATTCATTTCACGATTTATCAAAATGGTAGATAAAACTCAATCTCTGTTAGAGGGCGCTGCTAGTATGGATTTTGAGCAGATCTTCAAGATACAAGAATGTTTACGGTTTCGGTTGAATGTATACGGTTTTCTTTTACATCTGTTTGTTGCTTAGTTACGACTATTCGTTTTTGATAGAAAGCTACCAAACATGACACTGAACCACCAACCAGATTATTGACCAAAATAATGATTATTTAATTATTTTCTCTCGCAAAAACTGATAGTGATAATTACAAGTAGATGCTTGTGTTTATATTTTGCGAAGTAAAAGATAGGATTTTTTTAAAAAAAAAATTATAGGAAAATGAAACACTTTACTTTGCTTAGAAAATAATAATAAAAATATATCTTAAAGATAAGTATTTGGTTTTTGTAGCAAGTACTTTTGTTTTATTTAATAGTTTCTTAAAAATTTTGAAAAAGAAAGAAAAATAGCATATTCCGTGAAAAGTGATCAATAATCTAGAGGTAAATTGATCGTAGCTGTTTACTTGATCATTTATTGGGAATATTTGAAAACCACCAATGATAATATACCTCAGGTAAAAAATCATTTGAAAAATCAAAAAAAAAAAAAAAAAAAAAAAAAGAAATGTCTATGAGCAACTTAGTTACTAATAAAGGAATGTCAAGAAAAAAAAAATTATTATCCAAATAACTTATATGACATTATCGTATATAAATGTTTTCAAGCCTAATCAAATAATCAAGTTTTAATGTTATTTTTCAGTTCTGAAAATTACCTTCGTGTTGCTTTTAAATGCAATGTCTATAATAATGCACAGTATTAAAACTACATGAATATGGCAAGTGTACTTTTTTATAAAGAGAAAAATGGCTGTTATCGCAATAAATTGATTAAGACCTAAATATAATAAAAGAATAGTTAATATTCTCTGATGAAAAAGTAAATTATAATTTTTACATTTTACTATGCAGGTTTAAGATATCTGAATAATAAAATAAAGTTTATTTAAATGGATTAATAAACTCGATGCATTAATATTTTCATTCATTTGATTCATTTTATCTTGACTTTATGTCTATTTTATCGATTATGTTTGCACTGCAACTAAGTCTATTTTTACATTAAGTACTGAACCAAAGGTACTAACTTTGCCACTTAAGAATTATGTAAATAATCAGAGTCGAATACACAAACGTATACGTACGTATCTACAGAGTTGTGACAGTGGATAGGATAACAGCGCTCAAATGGTGATTTGAGTCCTCGTACACCTAAACAATATTCACCATGTTTCTCAAAAGAGTGGATAAATTTTATAATGTAGCGGGTAATGTGAATAACCATGAAATTATGGTTGACGGAGTGAGATGGAGAATTGTAGGTAGAGTGGAGTCTAGGTGATCACAAGTGCAGGTGGTTAAAGAGCTCAATGTAACGGTCAGTATCATCTGTAATTTGTGGAAATCATTTCAAGATACTTGATCCATACCAAACAGTGCTGGTCAACTTAGACCAAGATACACAACGAAGAATGAGAATCGTTATTTGGCACTTTCGGTGATGAGAGACAGGACTACTATTGATTGACACCTCACGCGTGAGCTGTATGTTGTTACTTTGAACCGAGTTTCACGGTCAATGTCCGAAGGCTTCATGAGAGAAAGCTGCGTACCAGAAGAACCGTTGTTTGTGTTCCACTCACTGTAGCAGATAAAATGATGGATTTAGCATGGTACAAACGACATGCACTTTGGACCACGCTGCATTGGAGCACCGTTCCATTTGCAGATAATTGAGATACAACATCGACACACTGTTTCTCTGAGTACCTGTATCTGGGGAGAGTACGGAATACGACACTATTCCTCCCTCATTAGGGAATGGTTTGGAGTAATGGTGTGGATAGACATTATGTAGGCAGCCGTACACCACTTTATGTGTTTGACAAAGACTCTCTGACTGCTATAAGGTATAGACAAGATATCTTATAGAACAACTCTCAACATTTCAGGAGAGCAGTTTACTCTGGGTTCCTGGTAATGCATGACAGCTCTCGTCCACATAAGGCTCAAATGGCCGACAATTACTAGAAAAATGAGAACATTAGCCGCATAGATTAGTCAGCCATATCTCCTGACATTAACTGTATGGAACATGCTTGGGATAGCAATTGCATCTTACTGTATCCTTCCTAGTACCATCACGGCTAAAACTTGCCTTTCTGCAGGAATGGAATTGACTGCCACAGGGACGCCTGATTTGACTCTTGTATAATATGCCGTCACGCTGAACGAACTATCTGGCTATAATATAGGCTACCATTCCTCATATTAGATTCCTTTTTTAGTTCGATATCACACCAAGGTATATGCACATCCCTGCACTATGAGTTTAACTGATAGTAATGCGTATATAAAATGACATTTGAACAGTTCTCTTTCTGTGTTATAAATGTATATTCATACCAATTTTTATTAAAATCTTTTCATCATTTTTTTTTGAAATTCAACATAATATACACATTCTCTTAGTTTTCCTCATGGGTGTAAATTATTAATATAGGAAATTCCTTTTATTTTGTTAAAAGGAATTTCCTGTATCAATAATTTACACTCATGTGCATTTCCTTTTATTTTGATATAATACCTTTTATTATAAATTATTTACATTCTTCAGCTACTCAGACTTTCTTTTGAATCCTCTCTACATATTTTTTATTTTTATATTTCCATTTCAAGTAGGAATTTAGAAAAGAACGCAATAATAAAATCAAGAAATGTCCATGTAATTTTCTTCATTGTATAAATGCTAGGAAACGATCAAAGTTTTTAAAAATTTTACAATTAGAAAGAAAATTCGAAGGCGCTTTTTTGAGAACAAATTGCTTTTTCCCAACATTTACATATCATATTTTTCCTAACTTGAAAATAACATTTATTTTGATTCTCAAGAGAAAACTTTGTAATAAAATTCTTAATCGACAAAGTTCTATTTTCCTTTCATATAAATATAATTTAATACTTTTTCTTGCTTGTGGATTTTCTAAATGTGTTTTCCTGAATTGAATTACTAGCATAAAAATGAATTAATAAAATTGTGTTATAGTATTGCAAGGAAGGGATACATTGTATATTCAATTTATGTGAAAATATTAATATGAAATAAGTTTTCAATTTTATATTTAGATTCCTGGAATATGAAAAGAAGTATCAAATTCAAGTAAAAATAGTTTAATACTGTATGTGTTTTGAATCTTTCATTTTGTCTGGATAAGTGTGAAATGTAAGTACAAATCTTCGTAATAAAGGTTCTCAGAGAAAATGGTATAAGTATTTTTACACATTTCCATGTATAAAAGCAGCAATAACTACCCCTAAATCTCTTTCTTTCAAGTAGCAAATACATAGCAGGACTTATAATCCAATTTTGTAATTGAGTTCCCCAAATAAATTCATTGCAACATGTTTTTTTTTTTTTGGCAAACTTAATTCATCCAGAATTCTAGAAATCCAAAAATTTATTCGAGACGGATCGAGTGCTTATTAGTTTTTTCTCATTAAATTATTAAAAATATATCCCCTTATGTTTGTTACGAGGCTTAACAGTAGTAACTTCCTCTTCAGGAAACAGAATAAAAATTTCAACTTGAGAGAAGTATGAAATAAATTCAAGTCCTATCTCACCTATCTTTCGAGCACTCTACTCGTATATTGATTTTATTTCGATGAAATGCAGGCTAAAATCAAGTCATGCAAGAATTATATTTCTTGCTCACGAATAAGTCTTAAATTTGATACTTTTTTTATATCTCCTTTTCACACTGCATCTAAGGGCTGCATTATATATAAAAACAGAGATATTTTCTACACTTCGCTTCTTAGTACATTTTTATAAATAACGCTAGAAAGGAATGTTGTTTCTCTGAAGGAAGTAAAAGTAATATTGTCTATTAGCATCGCCCTGAGAAGCTACACAAGATATATTGACGAAAAATCTCGTAATTTTGAACCTTTTTCATGTTACGAGAGAACGATGCCTCAGTTGGGGTCCCTGTCTATCCAAACTTCACTATCTGACCAACGGGAGGATTTAGGACCACGATCAGACTTAAAGTGCATCACTCTGCCATAAAGCGGAACTTTAATTTCATCAGGGCTCAAGTCCACAAATCGACAAAAACAAGGTCTGCCACAGATTTGAGATCAAGACCATTACGCTACCACGGTTATATGAAGGAAAGGAATAAAATTCAAAAAATATAGCCATATTCATCATAAATAATCCATAGCAAATCAATACAAAATATGTTCATCGAATATCTTTTTTCGAACTTCTTTTTATTTTAATGAAGATGTAGTAAGAGCAGCTGTATAATCTTTTATTTAATTTAATGATAGTAAATATTCTTTATGAACATTTCTTTATCTTCTATGCTCAAGGACTCTGTCGAGGAAAGGCGGATGTAGTAACCTAATGGTCATGTTCGCGGACTCGCGGTCGGTTATTTTTCATGCATTCGGGATTTCAAATTCTGATGCCATTAAAGACAGCCCATATAGCGAGGCTGATGCACGTTACATCTGTCTAGATCACAAGTCCTCCAATTGTAAGAACGTAGAAATTTCAAGAGGGAGGTTCCAACTCAAGTGCGGTCCTCGTCATTTGACCGAGGTTCTAAATTATGAAGTACATCGCCATAGTCCTCGTGTTGCTGCTCAGTGCGACGTTAATAAACAATCACTCCTCACTGTCAATGAAAACGTTTTTCAGGGAAAGTATATGTCAGATATCAATTCCGAATTTATTTGATATATATTTTTTTAAAATTCAATTTTATGTCCAATTATTCCTCTTAAAAAATCTATTACTTCATGAAATGCGTTCCCAAAATCCAAACTTCACTAGATCGTTTTTTTTCGAATAAAAATAAATGAAGCAGATTAAAATTATCTTTATAAGAAACTGAAGAACACAACATTCTTTGATTCAGTTTTCTGGCATGTAACGACGGAGATAACGATTAATAAATTAAAAAAATTATGATATAAAAAGTAATTTCTTCCTCTTCTATCTCATAGAAAAGTTCAAGAAAAAATTGTTTTGAAAAAATTATAAATCTCTTCTTTCTCAAGATATTTCAAATAAATATAAAAAATACCCAAAATTAAACGTTTGTTGAAACATATAAATTTATAGTCATATTGTCTAACTAAAAGCAAATAAAATTTTATCCTTCGTATGAGAAGAATCAGAAAAAGACGAGGAGGGTGGGAGGAAAGGAGAGCGAATGTATTAGTTAAATCAACAATGCAGGACAAAATACATCTCTCGTGTCAATTTTTGTCGCAGAGGGATGAAAAAAGAAGCCACAAAGAAATGGTTTTGCAAATAGAGAGCTTAATAATAAATTTAACAGTAAACGAATGAAAAGCACTTTTGTAAAATTGATTTGTTGACACAATTTTCAGATCTATAGAACCTTATGATGAAAAAATGGTTGCAAAAGAGAAATATATAAACCTGTAAAAAATGTATCATAAAATTTTATCATCATTTTAGCTACCAACAAACATGTATTGATTGTACCTTTAAAATAACCAAATCAGCCAATCTCTCTCTCTCACTCACACTCACACTCACTCTAATCAAAACAGTTAAATTTGCAGTTAAGCTCTCATTAGTTATTGAACAGTATTAGAAAATATGCATTTATATGTTTTTGAATATCTATATATATTTGAAGTTTGAACGGATAAGATTTTGAATGCCAACTTACAGTAAGAATCCTCTCATATTCTTATCTGAATTCGAAAAATGCAGAATTTGTGTCCACAAGGCGCTATAGAGATCTTTCTTTTCTTCTATATAGTTTACTGCTGCTCTTGGAAAATTCGGGTGACGCATACCCTGGATGTCCTCGATGGCTTTCTCTGATTTTTGACATTTCCTCTTGTGATTCCATCAGCCCTTTAATTCCTTGCATTAGAAAAATTTTTCATCACAGTTATTCGTTTTTATCCTGAGTCGAGAAGATTGTGGCATTGATGGGCTAATTACAACTTTTGCCCCAGCATATAATCCAATCAACTAATAAGCAAGAATGTAATTTGAGAAGAAATAGGAAAAATTACTTTAGAATATCAGATTTTAATATGTTTTTATGCGTGTAACATTATCCTTTCACAATTTTGCAAAATTTGCTTTCACAATCCCTTTTGTTATAACTGTAATTCTTACGATTCACACAATAAGTAATTTTTTTCAATCGATTGTGGCGTAGCAGCAAATATTTCGAGGTATCCCTTTCATATTTAAAATCTTTGATTATCAAGTTCATATCACTCTCATACAATTACATCTGAAATCATTTTATGGACCTCTGCTAAGGAAACGTCTCTTCTGCGAAACTGTCTGGACGTGCAGTGTATCAATTTTCGCTTCAGAAAGAGCAGTGACATCAATCAAGTACAGAGTATTCATTCCAAGAATAAATTAACTAAGAAAAGGAATGAAAATAGGAAATATACGAGCCATGACGTCATACGATTCATTACCAAACTTCTCGACAATATTTTTTTCATCTCAAGGCAAATTATAATTATTCCATAACAACTTAGTTTTAGTCATCCCGAGCCTAATAAGTCTCATCAGGTGGCGCCCATCTCAGTTTCTGAAGTCTTTGAACCTAGAGTAACTAATCATTAGGTTGTATCCAGGCAGAGTGGCTAGCCTGAAGAGTGGTTAATATTTAAAATTGAAAACAAATGTACCACGTTATTGAGAAAAATGTCCACATTTGGGCTTTTCGCAAATGTGGTATTTTAGGATTCTGGTTTACTCCTTTCAAAATATACATCATCCATATTGTTAATATTTTGAGCATTATGAATTGACGATATTTACTCTACAGTATACGTACTTTTTTCTGATATTTCCTCACAAAATTTAAAAAGAGTACATAACATTTATATAAAAAATATGTGGGAAATCAAAATAATAAAAGTTTAACATTTATTTATATTATTTAACATAACATACTACGTTTAATTTTAAAATTATTATTAAGTTCAGGGTCAAGAACGTTATATTTGAAAGTGATAAGCAAATTTTTAAAGTTACAAATCCAGTTACTTATGCAAGATGTTCCTAAGTACAAATGTAAATCCAGTTACT
>BMAW01077038.1:72161-104509 GCA_019974015.1 Nephila pilipes
AATTGAAACTATTAATTATCTACAATAAAATTGAAACTATTAATTATATTAACTGGTGGATTTAGTTTTATTCAAATGTTTTGAGAAGAGTTCTGAAAACCGATGAAATAGTTATAATGTACTACTAATAGGGTGACAAATTGCAAGCAAAGTCATTTTAAGCACAACTGATTAAAAAAAGGAAACTTGAGTTAGATAATATTTATCAAAGTTTATACAAAACTTGTAAAGAAAAGGGATGATGTGGAATTAAAAGCAAAATCCTAAGTTCCTTTATTTTGTAATGTTGGGTTACTTTTAAAGGTAATCAGGTAGACTGTCTCTGCAGAAGAAAGTAAAAACTTGCAATGTTAACAATGGTTTTGGTCAAAGTTTAGTTTAGTCAAAGCTTATTAAGAAATTTCATATAAATAAATGGAGTGTAAAGCATTGCAATATCACGATAATATAAAATTGTCAGTAAATAAATGTATTAAAATAAAATAATTATGCATGTTAAAAATGTTTCATAATTAAATACACATCAGGTCTTTAAGTAAATTATCAAATTGGAGGTCGGAATATTCATTAAAATATTTGCAAATGATCCGAATCATCAATAAGCATACTTGTAATATTATGAAAGGCAATTTTTAATAAGGCTTAGGTATATAATGTTATTTTGCTTATGAATATAATAATATGTTACTTTAGAGATAAAATAGAAAATAATCACATCCATAAATTAGATTCAATTTGAGTGATATGATTTATAGATTATTAATAATAGAAAACGAATAGAATGCTATAGAAAAGAGCTGGTAATTACTGTTATTAAATTTGAAACATTTAATCAAAAGCGTAGCGATTATCATTTACCAGCAATCTATTACATTCCTGTGAAGCGACACCATCAGAAAATTGTAATAATACACCACTTCAAGAATTAAAACCCAACTTCTTTTCTCAAATAATAATTGAAATTTGTTTTACTTCCGAGAATGTTCTCTTTCAGTATTTTGTTTTCAATATTCAATTTACGATTACCTACTTCTTTCTTTTCTTAATTTATTAGTGATATATTTGTCTATAATATTATTATTTTTAATAGAAATTTCTTCTCATAGTTTACCTCTGATATTATCGAAAGAAATTTGTATTTAATCCGAGTTATACAAAAACTTAAAAAATTTCAGTGGTGTTTCACTACTCGCATTATCGGAAATTTGCGATAAATAATACGAGTATTTCTTCAGTCACAGACATTTAATTCATTTTTGGAACTGTAACTAATATCCTCTGTTATACACAATAATTGATGTTTTAAATGTCGTAATTCATTTCACTATGTCTTCGAACCACAAGCGAACGTGGAGCTCGCCTAGCCCTGCGTATCATTGGGGACGTGTTACAACATAGACTAAAAATTCTTTAAAGAACAATAAATCAGCGTTAAATACAAAACCTTTATGTTAATAATGATGATGCAAAATATCAAATGTCCTCAAGTGTATTTGCAAAACATTTATAACGAGCAATTACATTCGATAGGTAAGATGAGTGGATGTTTGATTTTACTAACCCAATGGCTGTTTTTGTATAAAATATGTTAAACACTCAATTAATTACAAAAATTTATATATGTGATATTGACAAAGATGTGAATGCAAGAAAAGTAAAAAAGAAGTCGGGATGAGGAAGAATGAAATTTTTTAGTCGAAAGAAATTTTAAAAATATAGAAAGGCTAATAGGGCAACTCGCGATTAATGTGTCTCCTTTATTTACCAAAGACACTAAACCATACGAGCAAAACAAATCCTTCGGCTATGCTTAAGTCTGTAAATCAAGCACCTACAAAAAAATAAGCATCTGAGAGGTTGGTAGGAAGGAGTTTAAGAATCTCATTGGCTAATCGGCTATTATTTCAGAAGGTTTTGTAATGTTTGGTAAATGCGGGTAACACATTCTCGAGTTACCCTATCTATATTTCACTATATTGAATATTTCTTTCTTGCGATTTCATCTCTCATGTCCTCCTTTTCTTACATTTACTGTTCAGTCAATTTCCCAGAAGCCTTTCTTCCATGTTTGGTGAAATATCCCTAATGCTCTCAACAGAATAAAGTAATACATAAATACTTTGAAGAACAAATTAATTTTTTTATAATTAAGCTGAAATATAAGACATTTAGTTATAAGAGTGGGGTAAGAGTAGTGATTTTTTATATAAAAAAACATAAAATATTGGAATTATATATATATTTTTCATTCACAAATTTTACACTGTAATATTTCTTACAAGAGAAAGCCGATTGCATTTCAAATAACACAAAAATATTTATTTAAAAAAAAAAACTGAATTTTTTCAAAAAACTAAATTTTTGAATTGATTTTGGAAAAAAATGCTATTGGCGAGGGACATCGTAATTTTGAACCTCTGTCAAATGACAGGCATACACAGCATGATATAATAAATACGAAGATACTAACAACATTTTAACAATAAAAAGGGTACTAGTGTAAAGTCCCATTGACCATGTTCACATCAGAAAAATGTCATAAAACAATGATTGGATTAATTAAATTTGATGGGAAACTTTTGGTGCAACTTTGATTTCAAATGCAATAACTTTCCTGATCGACGGAAGTTTGCAAAAGAACTCCAAAGATTAATTATGAAATCCAATAAATCATTTTGTTATTCTCGAGTAGAAACAAAACACTTTTGTATAAAATTTTAATACATTATAGTTCTTTTAAAAAGAAATAATTTTACATTCAAAATATGCAGGTTTAATGAGTCCACTGTATAAAAGATAAGCGGAAAGTTTGCGTCCCCAAAATATGTACTTAAAAAAAAGTAACCACTCCTTTTCCAATACACTTTACCAGGTGAATTAAAAATACTAAATAACTTTCGCTTTCCCCATTTTTTGTTATGAATAATATCTAATTACCACGGCAATATAAATCATTTTGTATCATTACAGCAACCTTATTTCTAAGAATTAATGCACATGTCTTTGATGAACTTTGAAAAAAATAAGTATTAATAAGATTATATCTATCACTCCTGTGTTGGCAAAATTAGAAACGTTCATTAAGAACAAGAATAAGACCTACACGGCAAAATATATTTTTTAATTAAATGCTTAATTAGCTTTTCAGCGTGTAAAATCTATGAGAGTATTTTCAATTAACAGAAACTTCACGAGATGCGAAATTTCTATTCTTAATATTTTTCAATAATGGTTTCAACTGTCAAGCATATGAAAATTAGAATAAATGTAATAAATGATAATTGTAGCTATATATATATATATATATATATATATAAGCTAATAAAAAGAACAAAGACCCATATTGTTTGTGATCCTTTGTTTTTATAATTAAAATAATCTGAAAATAAAAAGAATTATTCTGCCTAAAATTCCTTCATAAATAGAAAGTCATAAAATTAAAACTCAAAATTATCATTTTGTTTTAAACACCTTTTTTCCCGAAAGTACTTCAAAGTACAATTGCATCCATCTAAAATAAAAGCATGAATTGCCAAGTTTAAGCAAAAAAAAAAAATGAATGTCATTTTTAAAATGTATAATGAAAATAAATTTTCAACAAATATATTTATTGAACATATACTGATACCTATTTCTATCTCATTCAAAGATTCGATACACGCAGGTAATAAACTGGATCACAAAATTAGTAATTTAGTATCATTTCTCACTCTCCACGTTAAAAATGTTGAAATACACTTTCGAAAAAAACTACTAACATATAATTTTCAATAAACATAATTTCATTATATTACTCGTTGTAGTCTTCTGCAGAAAAACAATAATGTTTTCGGATAAGAGTAGCAGAGAAAATCTTAAATAGTTGAAGTCAATATCCAGATCTCAAAGTTCAAACATGATTATGATGGATTACTAATCGTGATTTTATCCATCAGGTTTTTTTTTGTTTATTCATCAGAATCCGCCTGATTTACTTTTCCCGAATCACAGATTGTCAATGAACACAACCAATGTATTTCGGAATAATGAGCAACAGTCATGTGAGGAGGTCGACATCTGAATTAGATTGATATTATCCACATACCCTCACCTCTTTAGAGCTGACTTTCAAAATTTTCGGAGAATTGACGTGCTTTGATCGAACCCACAAATGATGCCTTGAAGGAAAATATCAACTGAAATTTATCTGTTACTAATCTGTTACCTTTATCAAACCCAGTCTTAGTCCACGTTTGACCGACAAATGTTCTTCTGGCTTATGTGTAGATAAACAATCTAATTTCTATAATATATATTGAAAAAGTTATTTTATATATATCAAAAGATGGGTACTCAGTGCTCCTGAGTTGAATGGTGACATTAAAGCTGTATATGCCATTTATAAGAGGTACAGCTTGAAAAACACTATGTGATGTGATGAATACGAGTTTATTCTTATTTTAATTTAGATTTAATGCCCAAACAAATTCATGTGCATTACGCATGTGTAGCACATGCGTAAATGTCCCTCGATAATTTAGTAACTGAGTTTCCTATATTTGTGAGATTTTTAAAACATCTATGGAAATGAAGTAAAAAATATTTTTTAAAAGCAAGATTTATTGTAACATCAGTTGAGATTGACTAAAACACATTTCCATAATGATTTATAAACATATTTAGTTTTAAAAATGACTGAAATATATGATGGAAGATAGTTGAAAGAAGCAGACCTCATTTCCAAAGTTATTACAACTTCAAACGTATACTTCCATCATCAGAGGTTTGGTATTCAAAAGAACATTGATTGGACACATCGTTTACTGCAATTGTATCCCATTATACTTCGAATGCATATCGACCACATTTCTTTAGAGCTATTTTCGCTGAGAAAGCTACTTTCATTGACATAAACCTGTAGAAAGAAATAGCAGCTCAATATAAGAAAATGAATAAAGTTTTCAAGAATTATAGTATATCTATATCCATTTCTCCATTTACACGATTAAGAGCAAACCAAAAGATTAGAATGGTTTGATTAGCATCGCACTATGAAGACTATTTGCAACGGATCTCATAATTTTGAGCCTCTGTGAAGAAACTAGGACAGTACCTGGGCTGGCATTCTCCTCTCAACTTCCACGCCAAGTCGATGTGAGGAATTTGAGCCTCAACATATTTAACACGCATCAACCCTGGCTACACAGCGGGTCTTTAGTGACACAAAGACTCGAATCCGACTCGACAAAAACCACCAACCACGAGTCCACGATTATAGCTTCTAAGCTACCGAGGCCATAAATTTAATATGAAACAAAGTCTATTATTCTTTATGATGAATATTTATTGGAACTATGATTTCAACTTCCGATTCAAATTTATTCCGGATTATGAGTTTCACTTTGAATGCTTGAATTAACTTCCCAAGAATGAACACCAGATTTATTAAAACGAATATCCTAATTTTGAAACTCGGTCAGGTGACGATGGCAACTCAAGAGCTGACACTTCGCTCTCCAAACTTTCAAACTATACCAATAGGAAGACTTGGTCGATATCATAAGTTGAAAGAGCATCTCCGCTAAATGGTGGGCCTTTGGTGGTGCAATGTAGCTTCTTAGACGACACTGTTTGCCGCCTTCCTAGGCAGAGATGCGACACAGGTGTGGAAGGATGGTCCGCTATTACGAAGAGGTAATACCAGGAATTGTGAACTATGCGTTGCAGTGACATGTTTATTTAGAGCCCATTCTAATAACATCCGACCTGTGGTAACAGGATGGACATGAGTCAAACTGGGCATTATCCTGACAGAACGAATGGTTTTGGGGACAAAGGCAGCCTGAGCAAGTCTATGTTCGTTCCAATAAGGAATGGAAAATATTTGAAGGAACCATGAGACAGTCTTGTCCGTAAGGTTTAAGGTAGACGGATGGGAAAAAAAAGGGGGGGGGAATAGCGAGAAGAAAATCCAGGAGGAATGAGCAAAAAAGCGAAAACTTCATCTGTGTTTGGGGTATTTTGGCCGATCTTGGACGTTACGAGATCAGGCTAATAGTATCTACCAGACGACGAAACTACAAAGAATCTTACAGCTAAATGTGATAAGTAGATAACCTCTTGTTAACTTGCGAATAAAATTGTAAATAATGTGTATGTGATAAGGGATGGGTTTTTGTTTTTAAATGAGGTGGATAGCTGAGTAAGATTATTATTTTGTTTTACTTATGATAATATAAACATATATATTATTGATTGAAGGGTACAATCATAGTGCAGGGTATTTATTTTTAAAATTACTAGTGTAATGAGAAAAATTTCTCGTCTCGTCACAAAATTTTCTCGTGTGTGAAATTAATTCTACTGAATTAGTAGTATCGTGTGGGGTATATATTTTGTGGTATTCGAGTTTAAATTTGAGCATTGTGTTTATACATCATGGCTTATCTTTTGAAGCTAATAAAGGAAACCATCATAGAAAAAGCGAGAGAATTGGCGGTCGAGGTCCATAACATTAATAAAGGTAGAAATTATGATTAGAATTTGTCAAAGTGAGAGTTATGAGGACGAAATAGTTAATTCAATGATGCAGAGAGTCTTGGAAGAAAAACGGAATCGCTAGAAGAAAAAAATAATAGAATTCGAAAAACGAAGGAAAATTAGAGAATTTGCGTTTGAACGAACGATGATTCTAATGTTACAGACATGGTGAGTTTATCATCGGCCATTTTAGAAGGCCAAGTAGTGAAAAGGTAGGTCAACTTGAAAGATCTGATGTCTAAATCTGATGCTAGGAATGCGGGTACAAATTTATTTTTGAAACTTTCGAGCGACATGCTGAAAAAGGTAGCAGAGGAAAGAATGATTTTCCAGCTGATTTAATTACTTCCCAAGGAAATCTTGGAGTAGGTGGTGAAAGTACCGCCAGAGAAAGGCGACGATTACCCCCACATAAAAATTTACTCTTAAACCGGTTCCAACTTACGCCCGTGGCCCTTAGAGATAGATTTAAATCCCATCAGCGAAGACCATCTACCGTGTATAAGCAAACACCTTAGAAATGACGATATGTAAGAAAACTCACGCTTTATGCTTTCCATTACAGTGCTGTCTAGCGGTTCACCTCTTTCTCTCCCCCTTTGCATTGGAGGGTGAAACTTGCTTGTTTGGATGTTTTCTATCACTTAAATGTTTGCCTAAGAATTTCGAAACACCCTGTATTTATTATGCATCATCGCTGCTACTTGAGTCTTATTGGATAGCAAAGTGAGATTTCACTTGAGCTTTTTATTAAATTCGCAATAAAAGCAACACGGGGACTATTGGCGATAGATTTCATAATTTCGAAGTGATGGTAATGAGGTGATGGAGCAGTCTTACAGACAGATCAGTTTAATTGAATGAAAAGCACATGTATATTGAAAGTGGTGGCCAAATATGGCCAAGCTGTGCCAAACAAGGTTTAACCGTAATCTAGACAATTGAATGAGTGATTTGGGATTGTCATGCGAATTCATAGAATGAGTGAGTCGTGTAGATGAGTAATTGATTTGTAACGGCGCAAAAACCAGATGTTTGGCAAAGCTGCGTCAAACAAAGTGAGCAAGAGTAAAGCCAGTAAAGTGTAAAATTGTGTTCTAGACGTGTGAAGAAATAGAAAAAAAGGTAAAATTTTGAATGACAAGGAGGTTCGAAATCCGTTTGGTTTGGTTTGGGTTTATTAACGTCGCACTAAAAGCAACACGAGGTCAATTGGTAAAGAACCTCGTTATTTTGAACAGGACGACACCTGCGCTTTCACCCCCTTTCCTAAATTTGACATCTAGTACACAGGAGGACTTTGGGTCCCATAGATTTAACGTGCATCAGCCTCAGCTACACGGTGGGTATTTAGTGGCATCAAGGATTGAACTTACGACTTGAAGAAACTCGAAAGTCCGCGGCCATGTACACTAGGCGGATCTGCGGAGTATCCCGAATCTGGTCACTCTTATTCACCAATGAGAGTGAGCCCTATGTGAAAGAAAAAGTTCACTAGGGTCCATATAGTTTCGAAACGCTCTTAAGTGACGAGGATGAAAATGAGTTGGTATCTCTCTCCAAACTTCTACACCATGACAACGGAAAGACTGATTTAACGTGCATTCGCCAAGCTACACCGCGGACTTTGACTAGCACCAGAGCTTTAAACCTACGACTGCTAGGACCACGTCCACCGCAAGTACGCGACCATGATCACTAGGTTACCGTTGCAGACTGGAGTGTTTCAAAGTCTTTATTCTTGTACTTACATAAAATCAAGGTACTGAGGAGAGACTCTGAAGTCATGAGGTTTAATACATTTTCATTATTTCGAACTATGGTCTTTTTTGAAGTTGGAGCTTCACTTAATTCCTAGCCATAGAAAGGGAACATCTCTTCAACAGTGAATTAAATATCAAAGAGATTGTTATAGAATTGAGAAATAAAATTAAAGAGATAATTTTTTTGGTAAACTTTCTACTCTCCAAAACGTAGCCATTTGATCAGTACACGAAAAAATCTGTGATGAAAGTTGCTGATTCTAAGCAAAGAGCCAAACAATTTAAACCCGGTAGAAACTTCTAGCCTTTCATTCGAGATGCTCTTGCTCAAAGGCAAGGAGAGGACGGGTTGGGAAGACTGAGAGCTGAGATTGGACTAAAGGTTTGGAAGGGGTGGGTGGTTGTACACTGTGGAGAAGAGAGAATTATATTCCTTCGATCTATCGACCACAAATAAAATATAAAATTTAAATATATTTTATGTGGGTTCATGGCTATTGAACTGTTGCAGGTTTCCAGAAAAGTACTTGAGCAATTGTAACATATATTTGTACTATTCGTGAGAGTGAAATCAATCGGCAATTTTAACTAGAATAAAAAAGACGATTTTAATAGGTACATCTCATTCTAGGAAACCAGATACAAGTAAGAAAATATTGGATTAAAGTAAACCGGGATAAAAAAGTTCTTGTCACAACTTGAAAAAGCAGAAATCAGTCACTCCCCATACTAACCGTAGCTAGTATGCTTAATGCTTGTAATTTACCATGACGAAACCTACTATGCCATCTATCGCGTTTTATGGATGTGATGCAATTGTTTATTAACGTCGTACTGAGACACGAAGGATATTGGTAACATACCTCATAGTATTGAACTTGCTTCATGTGACGAGGACGGTTTCCGAGCTGGAGAAGGTGGATAATCTAAAGGTATGGCTGAGCCTGAAAAGCTGTTCTCCTTGCTGCAAGAAAATTTTCAAATTAATGTTCGAGGAGAGAATGTGGATATTTCAAAGAATTTCGATTTTTGTTATAATTTAGAGTGGTTATAATCTGATTTCCCTTTTAAGTAAAGTAGAATATGTTCTATTTTTAGTTCCTTTCAGATAATTACTTCACTCCGAACAAACCGGGGACTTTGACAAGTTTTGCGAGTTAAATGTTTGATTTGGGTGCATTTTCTTCCGATAATTCCTGGCAGATGTCATTTCAATTTGTGAAGCATAATTAATAACGGGTCGGACAACTGATCGTTAGAGCAAGACTTTGTTCTTAGTCACCAATTTTTTACTCCTAGCAATACCCTTTGTTAAGTTGAAAATGAGTAGTTAACGCTTTCCAGCAAGCCTACTCAATGTGATGAGAAAAGGTTTATTTTGCGCAATTCTATACCGCGGGGACTGGCTGACCATAGATGGCGGCAGATGCCAAATTATGAAGAAGTTTAGGACTCCTTGTGAGTATTCGACAGGTACATTTGTATGAACTGACTTTTACTTTCCACTTCCGGAGACAGCTGTAACTGGAAACTAGCGTTGCAAGCAAGAAGTTACAACGGAGAGTCTCTTATATTGCGCCAACATGGCAAGATTATCGGTGAACAGAGAAAACTGTGTGTCTATATTGGTATAAATTGACGTACAGGATGAACATGGTGAAGCCAATTAAACTTCTCTACTTGATACCTACTCCTTATTGATTAGAGGAGCGGAGCAAACATTACCTAATCTTACAAAATAATTTCCAGTTCGATTGGTAACAGTTACAAATTTTAGTTAAATCGTCCAAAATACCTAGTCACATGGTCTTGCATATTAAGTCAAATCTTGGAAAAAGAGTTGCCCACGTCCAAGAAAAGTATACGCGACTTTCTATTGTTCGTAATTGGGGAAATTCAGCTCGGTCACTCCCAGCAATTAATCAACAGTACTGCATTTTGGGGCAACATCACAATACTGCGGATAATATTTGCAGTGATGTGCTTATCCAGGCTACGAAGAATACGTGAGGAAGAAAGTGAAGAAATTGGATGATAATAATGAGATTTTAGGATCTGAACTCGCTTTCAGGATTTTTTTTTTATTTTGCTCTTGTTAATATCGCACTAGAAGCAGCACGAGGGCTATTGGAGACTGACTTCGCAATTTTGAACCTCAGTCAAGTGACGAGGACGAGATCTGAGCTGGCATCCTCTCTCTTAACTTCCACACCCCGCCAAGAGAAGACTTGGGTCCCCGACAGATTTAACGTCCATCAACCTCGGCTACACAGTGGGTCTTTAGTGGCATCAAGGCTCGTACCCACGACGCAACGAAACCGCCGACCGCAAGTCTGATCCCTTAACCACTAGGCTACCGCAGCCACACCCATTTTCAGGAAAGGAAAACCCAGGGCAGTTTCCCATGCATTTGGAAAATGAGCATTTCTTAACACGCAATCATTAAAAAAGTTATAGAAAATAAATTGAGTTCGGAGATTTTTAATCATGCGATTAGAGATATTCGACACAAGGGTTTCTTGGGTTTATTTTTAGTTACATAATCGAAAATTCCTGTTGGTTTAGTGGGTTGAGTGTGTCAAAAGGGAGCTAGCTTCCAAAGGCCACCATTCGTGCTAGTGTCTGCAGGAGGTGCTGCACTCTCTCTCTCTGTTGTGATCTTACCGATCTTGCTACGACCGGCCCGGTGAGATATTGTTCAAACTTTTTTTCAACTCGCGGTGAAAACTTTTCAACGTCAATCCGAGACTGAACGAAAACCACCGGCCTCGAATCCGTAGCCATGACCACTAGGCTACCGCTGCCTATTTTTTCACCAATGTGAATTGTCTTCTGGATTTAGAGCACGCTCAGAAGGATCTCCATCCAACTGATCATGCGAGTGATATTTTTAATATCCCTAGCTATCTCTTGCTGAAGAGTGAGAATATTTGGAAAATTATCTCTATATTTTTGCCAACTTCTTTGCATTCAATTTCGATGCCTAATTTTATCTTTAAGTGAAGGCGACAAAAACCGTGGTGGAATTTTAAATTTTGTTATTCAGGTGCCGGCGAGTGCCTCAGAAAACCCTTGATAGAGTTAGCTGATAATGTTTTCAATATCCTCAAAGCTGATAATTTTAGTAAATGGTACTTATAAAACAGAAATGGAAACGTAGACAAATTTGTGGATAACTTCAAGATTTTTAACTTGAGAAGAGGCTAAAAATAAATTTAGAATGATCGTCAAATGATTAGAGTCAAGTTCATTTAGATTATGGATAAAATAGAAATGAATAAATTTAAGTACCGTTACATTTAATATGGCTTTAGCTTATCTTTGTATATATATATATATATATATAAGTCCTTCCGAATTGGTCTGTTCCAGCATTATGTCACTCGTGTGAGCAGCAATAATATGGTTTCGTTGAATTAGTAATTTCTTTTTAAAATCCTCCAAAGGAAACTTAAGAAATCGACTACTAATTGTTTTCGGGCTTACGCAGAAGACTTCTATGAGGACAGGAGGGGGAGTTATCAGTTTTAATTTCAATCATAGCAGCATCCATATTTTTCATTCTAGTACATTTGCATTAAACGGTATCATTTTTTGCAACAAATTTCCATGCTTCTATGAGGGGCGAGGCGGTTAAAGTCGATTGTATGTTCTTTGAATAATGATAGTGGGCAAGTTTAGGTTCAATCTCCGGTTCGAGCCTTGTTTCTTGAACCTAAAACATAGTGGTGCAAGTGAACTAAGTCTCGGGACTCGTGAATTTTAGAACGCTAAATATTTACGTTACAGAATCCAATCTTTAGGTTATACACAATTGGACTGTTAATTTCTTAAAATTATTTTAAAAACGCCCAAGTTTCAAAAATATATCACGTCAACATCCGCAGACGCCATGAAGAGAGCAGATAAGAAATTTTTGAATACCTGGACTAAAATATCACAGTTAACATATCTCCTTGATTATTTCGAGTAAGTCCATCAACAACCCAACGTTACGACTGATGTCGCTAAACAACGGTACGCATATGCTCCAGTGATTTGTCCCGAGCAATATTTATGTAGATCAGAGAAGGGGAAAGCTTCCGGCAATGTTGGGTATAGAAGGTGGTTGTGGGTGCCGTTTATTTGGCCTATTGTTTTTTTGGTTGGGTTAGATCGCATTATCTGAAATATTACTTTCCCGTTGCTTTTATTAGTCGAGTGACAGGGACATGTGCGTCAATTCGAGGCGTGATCGCTAGAACAAATATTTCATTTGAGGGGATCGTCAAACGTGAGTGGGTACTCTTTTGACAACATCCGCATTCATCGCATTTACACAACTGTGCGGTGGCAGTTCCCGCTGAAGTGAAACCAGCAGTAGCAACAAAATTGATTAAACCTTTTACGGTTCGACCGATACATGGATACCGAATAATTCGGTAAATATCTTCACATCCACAGGGAAGCTTAGGATCTGGAGGTAGAACAAAAGCACGTGCTTTAGATTTGTGTTAAGTTGATTGGGCTATTTTCTGGATTTTGAATTCTTCCTAACATAGTGTTTTGATATCTTCGAAGTCCTTAATTGATTCAAAGGCCTCGTCCTAGAACAGGGAGCTAGATTTGAACTACTCCCGAGACAATCAAAACCTTGTTATTTCTCGGTAGTAGTATTCCACGTCAACCGTCTCTGATTTCTAAGAAGAGATACGTCAATTTGAATTGGACGGGGAGAGAGGGGGGCAGCGATATGCTGACGGCAATCTCCCTTGGAATTTATAAAAGAAGGTAAACATTAGATGATTTGTTAGAATAAAAGACTGAGAATAGATTTAGAGAAAACGGGACTTATTAAATCAAAATTTGACTATAAATTTGAATTTTGAGATGCTGGCGACTGTGCATTAATGTGCTACCAACATGAATTTCTATTTATTCAATAAAAGTAATATAAATTACTCTTAAACTGAATCTATGATATACTTACAGGTACCTTTCTGCTTCATCATGATAGACCTTAGTTTCCAAATATTCTAACAATTCTGTATATTTCGGCAGTTCACTTTTTACAAACTCATCACATTTAACACATCGATCAATAACTCCCGAGTCTAACATTGAAAACAACATTTTTTTTGCAAAATTTTTTTTATTCATCAACATAACACCTTTTGTTAATCACCTTTTAGGGTGATACAATCGTTCCAACGCTTTTCCAAATCTTTTTTTTTCGACTCGTTGCAGTTTTTGTTCCATCGAAAGCAATCGCGGCACCCACTTGGAAAAAACCTTTTTCACTTCACTTCAAAAAACCTTTTTCCTGGTCCGATCGACTTAAAATTTTGACACGTTTCAAGCAAAGGTTAGTACTCTAGAAAGACCTGGTTACTGGTTTACTACGAGCGCCATCTCTGGGTTAGTCTCGGGAGTTATTGATCGATGTGTTATTGAAGAAAATTTCACTACTTTGAAAACATTCCGAGTTCTGTTGATATCCTAAAATAAACGTACAAAAATTGTGACGTATAAATAAAAATTGTAAATATTCATAAGAGATTAAGAGTTAAAATCTTTTACAAAATCGAAAAATCTGGAATAATGCATTTTGATTAGCACAGTAATATGCACGTTATTTTAGCTCTAAATTTCTTTTTAAATGAAAACTTTCTTTCATAATTGTTTATTTTCCGTTATAATGATATTATTTTAACATACGAGAGGCTATAGAAACATTTCAATTATTACTGAGAAATAACTGAGACATCTACATTAAATTTATTCTGCATACGAGTTGATCTTCAAGGACATAATGTTGGAAATTTAATCTGTTAGGCTTGAGGAAGACGTAGAATGTTGTAAACCGTTGTACGCAGAATATATTGTTCAATCTACTTTATATGACGGCCTTTGAAATGTCATGAAACCTTAGGAGAAATTTGATATCAGTGGGTGATGACTACATATACAGAAGTCTTAAGAATCATAAGAACTAAGTTTCTACCTCAACTATTTTTAGAAATAATTAAAATTTATGATACTGCTAGCTGCTTCAATTTACGAAATGTTGAAAACCAAACAAATCAATACTGATAATGAAATTTACAATATGTATGCAAGGATAGATTTACAGAATTTTATTCAGATACTGTGCTATTTCTTAGCAATTATATCATTACGATAATCGCGCATTTTAAAAATTCCACTTGGAAGTAACTTGTTTAAAATTTATGAATTCCAAATAAGGAAGGTTGTGATCCATTAGTAAAAGTATGTAACTCAATATAAACTAGACTAAACAGTACGTATAATAATTTCTAAATGATTTATGAAAGACTGACAAGAAGAGGAATAAATCCATGTAATGTTCATTTGTGTTCACTACTAAAAGATTTAATATAAAATTTTCAATTTTTGGCATTTCCCATCATATGATTTGTCAGTCTCTTTACCTCAGAAATGTTTCCATATATTAATAAACTGCAATATATAAATTAATATCATGGATTATTTATCAGTTTCCCTTTTCTTAATGAAATTCTTTTTGTTTGTGTGTAATTAATCTAGAAAATCAAGAAAAATAAAAAGCCAAAACTTACTCATTGATTTATGCAGTGAAATAGTTTATTTCATCATCATAACTTTAAAATAAAAATTACTTCACTTTTTTAAATACGCGAAATTTCTAAAGAAAAACTTATTTGAAAATTTATGAAAATTAAATATAAGTTCGAATATACCCAGCATAAATTTCCGATTCGTGATTGAAATATGCCACCTATGACAATAACTTCAAATTTGTTACCCGATTTTCAAATCCTTGTACTACCTAAAAGCTCCATAACTTGTTCCTCCATTTGCTTTCCTTATTCTCGTATCAAATCTGGGGGAATAAACTGTTGGGAAGAAACCTTGAAGAGATGATGTTCATTTCTTATTAAAAATACGCTCGTTCAAATGATGGAAAGTTCTGCACACAAAGATGACAACGATCACAAAATAACACATTTTGTTTAAAATAAAATAATTCGCGCACTAGGTCAATTATTTTAAAGAGGCCAGGGAAACCAAATACACATTCAAAATGCGAAAATTCCGATCCAAAGAAAAATAACTTAGTCATCCATCGGCGAGAACCTCTTTCACCAGTTCAATTCTATCTTTCTCTTGTTCGATTTTCTCCCAGATCCTTTTTCTCCAAAAGATTTCATCCCTTCTGTTGTAGTTTTATTAGTCGGTCGCCTCGGCAGTCCAATGGTTGCTAGCTTTGGATTCTTTTCCTCGGATTCTTACTATTAATGTTACACTTAGTAGCAGAACGAAATCCGTTGGAGATGGACCTCGTAATTTCGATCCTCGGTACAGTAACGATAACGACATCCGAGACGGTATTTCCCTCTCCGAACTTCCATCTAATGTCAATGGGAGAACTTAGTTTCTCGGCATGTTTGACGTGCATCAATCATACGAGCTACCCTAGGCTACTGCGACCACCGTAGATGAGGTTGATGTAGATAAGCGAGCTACCGTGCGACATTAATCTCTACCCAAATATGAAATAACTCACTTTCACTATATCGATTTCATACTCATGACAAATTGAAAGCTGTCAGTAAGGTCAGGTGTCGGAAACGACCCCGAGATACTTCACCGACGGGTATGTCCAATTCGGCACGCGTTGGCGGAATTGCATGGAAAAAGTAGCAGTCCATATAAAAAAATTCTGATACATTTCATACAAAATGTTTTTAACTTTCATGTACAATAAAAAAATAGGAAACGTAAGAAAATGATTATAACCGCAGGGACTTTACTTTTTGCTCAAGCTTCCTCACGTCACACTCAATAGTAACCCGAGGGGTATTTATTGATTGGTAAGTGAATGAAAATAAGTTAAGATTTTAACACAAGATCCAAATTAAGAGATGTGTCTGTGTATATCCATGAACTATAGGTTAGACAAAATCGGAAAATAGGTAAAAATTAGTTTACAAGCAGAGTCGTAAATATAGACAATCATCACTTAAGTATCTCAGGAGCAGTCAGTTAACTTATGTTTATTATAGACAGTAAAGCCCATGGGTGAGTAAGTGAGTGAATGTAAAGTTTATTGGCGCAATAGCCAGATGTGGCTATAGTGCGCCAAACAAGATTTAACTGTGGTCCAGACATGAAGAAATTGAAAATGAAAAAAATTGGTTCACAAGAGTGTGAGTGAGTGTAGGGTTTAATGGCGCAAGAGCCAAAGTAGGCTATGCTGCGCCAAACACTCGTTAAAATCTATTTAAAAAGTAACAGCCTTAAAAAACGCAAGACAAACACAAATAACACACAAAAGATAAAAAGTTAAAAATCAAATGTGGTGTAAAAGGCCAATGTGTTTTAAAAAAGCAAATAAATTATGGTGGGGGGTTTCCCCCACCAAGTCAGAAAGTTTTAAAACAGATGAATGAAAAAAAGTCCGGCGATGATGATCAAACACCGGATAGTCAATTAAAATGTGATAAATAGAATAAGGGACATGACAGGAAGGACACTCGGGAGCATCTTCTCCAAACAAAAGATGTTTGTGAGTAAAACGAGTATGTCCAATGCGAAGGCGAGTCAATCTGACATCGGCTCTTCGCATTGGAAATACAGGCCATTCTTCGATGATCGGCTTCACCGAGTGTAATTTATTGTTAATTTGTAAATTCCACGATTCCTGCCATGTCTGATGAATGAGCATTAAAATATGACGTCGTATGTCATCAAATGGGACTCCAAACTGCAGAGGATTCGTTGCCGAACGTGCAGCCGAGTCCGCTTGTTCATTTCCTAAAATACCTACATGACTAGGTATCCAGCAGAATTTTATGTCATAACCCCTGCTATAAAGATGACAAATAATATTAGCAATTTCAACCACGATAGGATGACTTCTATCGTCCAGATGTACCAATGTTTCCAGGACGCTTCTGCTGTCAGTATATACAACGAACTTTCGAGAACTGGATTTCTCGACTAATTTCAGGGCACAGAAGATGGCGGCTGCTTCGGCAGTGTAGACACTGCAGGAAGAGTCGAGCCGGTAACTGTGCCTGATGTCGTACGAAACGATACCAAAGCCGACGTATCCAGTTCCTTTCGATCCATCCGTGTATATAGGAATATATTCCTCGTACTGACAGCGATGGAAGGCAAAGATTCTCTGAAGAACAATGGGACATGTGGTGCTCTTGCTGTAAGAAGCAAAAGGGTTATGGAAAGTAAACCTTGGTACATTCCAAGGTGGAAATTTAATAAAATTTCGTTGCTGAATAACCAAGTCATGTAGGCCGAGTTCCTCGATGAATACCTTCACCCTCTCAGAAAAAGGTCGGATGAAGGAAGGACGAGCACTGTACTGTCTCCTTAAAGACGGGCTGGTATTAATGTTCTGTAATGGATGAGATGGTAGAGATGACATTTGGAAATGATAATAGAGCGAATGTTTCAGGCGTCGCAAAGCCAAAGGTAGCTGGTTACAAATGACATAGAGACTCTGCACAGGTGACGTTCGGAACGCACCACAGCAGATTCTCAAAGCATTATGGTGGACTGGGTCAAGTTTCCGCAAGGTAGTTTTGCAAGCAGATCCGTAGACGACGCATCCGTAGTCGATCCGAGACAGAATCACCGACTGATACACTCGGAGTAAGAAGTTCGATCCGCTCCCCAAGAGGTGTTGGACAACACCTTCAAGATGTTGAGGGATTTCTCACACTTCTTCCGCAGATGTAAAATGTGCGGAAGGAAAGTGAGTTTGCGGTCGAAAATTACTCCGAGGAAGCGGACGTCAGGGACGACCGGAATAGACGAATTACGGATGCGAATGTCAGGATCGGGATGGAGACCCCGTTTCCTGCAAAAATGCACGCAACTACTCTTACTGGGAGAAATACTATGCCCATTTGCGTCACACCATGTAACCAGGTTATTGACTGCGATCTGAAGTCGTCGCTCAATGATACGCATTGACGATCCTTCGCAGGAAATCTGCAGATCATCAACGTATAATGAGCCATGAACTGATGGTTGAAGATGAGAAAGTATTGGTGACAGATGACAAATAAAAAGAGTGGGGCTCAAAATGTTCCCCTGAGGAACTCCTTCAAATTGAATAAAAGATGAAGATAAAATATTACCAACCCGTACTTTAAATGATCTGAAATTTAAAAACATTTTAATAAAAAGAGGTAAATTGCCTCTCAGACTATAATCGTAAAGAGTGCGCAGAATCCCATAGCGCCACGTACGGTCATATGCCTTTTCGATATCAAAGAAAATAGAAACCAAATGATTCCTCCGTACGAAAGCAGAACGAATCTGACTTTCGAGTAGAAGGATGTTATCTACTGTGGATCTTCCTTTACGGAAGCCACTCTGAAACGGAGGAATGCATTGATTCTTTTCCAATTGATATACGAGACGGGCATTGACCATACGTTCTAGCGTCTTACAGAGGCAACTCGTCAGAGCGATAGGCCTATAGTGGAGAGGGTTCTTTGGATCCTTACCAGGCTTCAGAATGGGAATAACGATTGCTTCCTGCCACTGGCTAGGAAACACATGCTCCCTCCATATTCGGTTGAATAGGTACAGGAGACTGACAAGTGAATCCTCGTTCAAGTGGCGAAGCATATCGTATGTTATACCATCAGAGCCTGGACTGATATTGTTAGATAAGGACAGAGCCTCTCCCAATTCCCACATGTCAAAGTCACAGTTGTAAGGGAGTGGTTGCCGACACCTGAAGTTGATAGGTGTCTGCTCAGAACGATTCTTAGTCGCTAAAAATGTAGCGCTGTATGAATCGGAGCTTGACACACTAGCAAAAGAGTGGCCAATGACATTGGCCACTTCGACAGGTGAAGAATGCACAGCATTTGCAGTTTCCAGTATCGGGATGGAAAATTCCCGATACAGGGAGTTTGCAGCTTTTACCTTTCTCCATAACTGTTGACTTGTGGTAGACGATGTGATGGAAGAGACATACCTGATCCAAGATTCCCTCTGACTATGTCGCCTTACTCTGCGAGCAATTGCCCTTGCCCTTTTAAAGGCTATGAGATTTTCAGTTGTGGGATACCGTCTGAAGATACCCCACAATTTCCTTTGTTCCCGGTAGGAGGATTGACATTCCTTATTCCACCATGGTTTACTCATCTTCCTCTGTGATGTTCCACTCTTCGGTATCGCTGCATCAGCAGCGTTCACGATAGAGGTAGTGACATGTCGGACAGAGTCATTAACATCTCGATCTTGAACCATTGTACCGGTAATAACCGCTAACCGTGTGAATAAATCCCAATCTGCCCGGTTGAAGCGGTAAGTGGGGGGACGTAAACGCACCCCACTACCATGAACCTGGGAGATCAGGAGAGGGAAATGATCACTATTATAGAGATCATTTAGAACCTCTAAATTCAGCGACGGTAGCAGTGTCGGTGAACAAATGGCTAGATCAAGGGAATGAAAAGTCCTAGTGGGAGCATGGAAATACGTTTTCTCGTCGGTGTTCAGCAGACAGAGACTGTGATCAGAGATCAATCGCTCTATCTACCAACCACGAGAATTTGTACCATCATACCCCCACTGAGGGCTGTGTCCATTGAAGTCACCTAGCAGAAGGAAGGGAGCTGGTAACTGTTCGACTAGTTGGTCTAAATCCATTTGTGACACAACATCGTTAGGTGGCAGATAAATGCAGCAGACTGTGATTAATGTGCGAGTATGAATTCGCACAGCCACAGCCTGCAACGATGTGGTCAGTGTAACGACGTTATGAGGACAGTTCTGGGATGCGAAAATACAAACACCTCCAGAAGAAGGTGATGCTGCATCAACATCCCGTCGTACACAATTATATCCACGCACACGGGTTGTCATATTACTCTTCAGAAAAGTTTCCTGAAGAGCAACACAGACAGGTTGGTGCGTAGATAGTATGGATTTGAGATCCTCTAGTCTGGGTCGTAAACCACGGCAGTTCCAGGAAACAAAAGCCATTAATTGGGCGCACTCGAAGGGGAAGGTCTCGTTTCCAGGACCCCCATGGAGTCATAATCTTCGGGCGACGGGTGTAAAATCACCGCATCCCCATCAATAACTCGAGTTTTTTTTGCGAGGAACACTGTTCTTCGCGGATAGTTTTAACTTTTGCCTCTGCAAAGCTTTTGACCTGGCCAATGGCCTAGTCAGATTAGCCTTTGCAGAGGAAGGTTTTTTTTGAATAATTAAAGTTTTCTTAGTTTGCAGAGCCTTAGAGTTAGGTAATGAAGTCTTATTTTTTGGTTGCGGTTTCTTAGTGGTAGAAACAGGTTCAGGAAATTGGGTGGACTTGGATATTTTCGTAGTCTGGGTTGCCGTAGCGTAGCTTTTCCCCTGTACTGGGGTACGGGAAGCTACTACGCGGCGAGCCTCGGGATATGATAAATTCTGCAGTGTCTTCACCGTAGAAATTTCTTTTTCCTCGGTCCATTTCGGGCAAGAACGAGAGTATGCAGGGTGGTTGCCCTGACAGTTGACGCACTTTTCTGCAGCGTTACAGGAAGCACTTTCGTGTCCTGTTGCTGTACAGCGAGCGCACGTCAACTGTCCCCTACACGCGTTCTTGGAATGGCCATATCTTTGGCAATTGAAACATCTCAGTGGGTTTGGAATATATGGTCGGACGGAGAGTCGGAGATATGCGGCCTGAACTGTTTGTGGTAGGGTAGGAGTCGAAAAGGTCAAGATGAGGTGCTGGGTGTTAAGCACCTTACCATCTCTCCTAATCGTAATCCTCCGGACACCACAAACCAGCTGGTCCTGCAAATTCTCCAAAATCTCTTCCTCCGACACGTTTTCCAAATCCCTTGAGGATACCACGCCACGAGAGTAATTCAGGTTTCTATGTGGTGAAGTCACTACAGGATATGGTCCTAAGGTCTTCATACTCATTACAAGCTGTGCTTGTTTTGAGTTACATACCTCGATTAATAGGTCCCCAGAACGTAGTTTCTTAATATCCTTAACAGTCCCTACCATACCTTGAATTCCCTTTTGAATTAAAAAGGGAGATATGGTAGAGAAAGTTTCAGTTTCTCTTTTTATCAAGAAGAATCTAAAATTAGCAATTTCAGTACATTTGTCTATTATCTCTATATTTTCATTTTCGGAATGCCGCTCAACTCGGTCAGCCCATGATTCACTTTTTGTTTTAACATTTTTTTTTAATAGCTTTGGGAGCCAAATCTAAATTCCTTATAGTTGTCGCCATATTGCCCGAGAAAAAAAGGGAAAAACACGGACAGACTTCTAGTTCGATGGGTCCCCGCCAGACCCATCTCCCCACCCTTTCCTAACGTGGAAACGAGTAACCTCCGGAGAGATTCGTTTCAGCCGGACAATGTGACCTGCCCCATTACGTGCCCAGGCAGAGGCACAAGTCCAAGGCGGAAGCCAAGGAGGATTTCTCGCAATGGGAGGGAGGTTACACCATCCAGCCACACGCAACCAAGGCTCTCCCTCTGGGAACATTTTGAGGATGACGTTCCGAAACTGTCACCGACGGCGCACGCAACTCCTCTCCTCGCACACCCTTCTTTAACCAGGGCCTTTTCCAATCACGCCCATGCGGTCTCCCACTAGGTACCTCCGCATGAGGGGTACTGGGGCCCCGTATTGCCAGAGCTAGGCATGCAGGAAATCGGCATTGATACGCCGTCGGCCTTTTAGTGTTTTAGTAGAGACACCACAAATATATATTTTTTTTTATTATTAAATATTTTTATTCATTTTTTTTTATTTTTAATTTTTTTTTCAACACAACAGTTAACACAAACATTAATAAGAAAAAAAAAACTAAGTTAGTTTAAACTGTGTTCCGCCTGATATAAAATATCAAGCGGAAACCCCCCCAAAGCAAAACACATGACAGGAAAAAAAGAGGGGGGAGAAGAAGAGGAAAACAAAGATCACTGAGGTACCTCGGGGTTGTGAAGCCCGTACTCATCTCAGATTGATGAGCCCCCTGAGGGGATTGGTTCACAAGAAGGAGTGTCAAAAATAGGAAAGGATTGCTAGGATTCCCCGGTGGAGCGTCACCCGTGTTTACCAAAGACAGTAAACCCCATGGGAAAGGAAAAGAGCTCTAGGGTGCCTCGGGGTCGTGATGTCTGTACTTACCTGAAAAAGGTCCCTAATATCCCCTGATAAATCCCCAGGGGCAGGGTGCCCGGCTATATCTGACGATATGCATGAGCTACAGTGGGACTATTCTGTCATTCCCGGTCACAATACAGGACGTAAAGCTCATGGGATCATGATACCTGTACTTATCTAAAAAAGTAAGCTCCTGAAAAGTGATTGCTATTGATGACGGAATTCGAAATTTTGAATATGAAGGTAGACCCGAGTTGGAAATTTATTTTCTTAATTTTCACATCACGTTATAAATTCGATAATCAGCGAAAAATTTATTAGACATCATGCAAATTTGGCTTGATCAATTATCAACATCGCACATTTTAGATATTAGCGCATATAGTAGATATTTGGGGTATTAGCGATAGATCTCTTAGTTTTGAGCATCTGTTAAATGCCAAGGATGATGTTTGTAGAGCTGGCATTTCTCTTCCTAAAATTCCACACCATCCTACAGTGAGAACATAGACCTCCACAATTTAACGTGCATCAACCCTGCTACATAGCTAATCTTTATTAAAATGTAATAAGGTCAGAAACCGACTATTTTTCTAAACTAACGTTAGCTATAAGTCCATGACCATTTACCTATTGCCAAGAATCTTTATAGAATTTGAGACATTAACACCGCCATTTTTAGACTAACAGCGAGTTATACTTGCGTTGGAAGAATTTCAGAAATTATTAATCAGGACTGCAGATCGATGTCAAGCACATTGTATTTGTCTTCACTTAACAATTTTCTAGCGAATTAACGAGATATTTATTTGAATTCAAATATTAAAATATTTATTAAACTTACGCTGAAGTTGATTTATATCGGTGCACAGATACTTATACAGAGATCGATGACTTATAAGCGAGCGTGGAACACCACACAGATAGTCTTCGCTGAATTCCTATTTGTGAGAGTCTACACAAGGATAAAATGTTTCTATTTCTTTGGAAAAGAATAGATTAATGAAATAAATGAAATCTTCACATTTTCTTAACTTTTTTCTGACGCTGTTTAACTAATCTATTACACTGTAAGCTTTCACGCTACAACCTGCAAGCTATAATGAATAAAATTAATAAATTTTAGTCTGGAACTGCGCTTCAAAACAGTGGCATCACGAAAACTGCTATTGGAAACCCATTTTTATAAAATAAGTAATAGATCAAGACTTCGGTTTTTGATAAGTAATTAAGAGGCGAATTTAACAAGTATTGCAATTATTTGCGAAAGAATATTGTAATTGGTTAGAGTTTTCATAAATAGTGAGTGAAAGTATGTTTGTGGCGCTAGAGTCAAATTTGGCTATGCTTTCTCAAATAATGTGCATGCATGATCTCGTTAAGACAAAAGGGAAAAAAAAAAAAAACTACTGATGAGGATGGTTGGAATGAGAGGGGTCGCTGGGATATTTTGGAAGGAGAAGGTAAGCCCGTATTTTTCAAAAAAAAGGGGATGTGAGAGAATAATGAAGTTTCATGGCGCAAGAATAGACACGCTGCGAGAAAGAAGATATAAATGTGTTATAGGAGGTATAAAAAAGAAAAGAAAATTGAAAATAGTTGATAGGAAGGATCGAAAATGAAGGATCACTGGAATTTCTCGGAGGGGGGGGGGTCGTGTTATCAGAGTTTACTAAAGAAAGTAAACGCCGAGGGAGACAAAATAGATCTATAGAGTACATAAGTTTTATGATTTCCATTGTTCAAGATAAACCCTTGCGGTTAATACAAAATAAGAAGATGCAATTCATATCTTGTAGTATTTTACTTAGTTTATAGAAAAAGAAGTATTTCACATCAGCTCTCCAGCCGTACTAAAGATTTGAACTATTTGATAAGAAGGATATAATGTAATTTACACAATTTGATTATTATTTTTTCTATCCGGAAAATTATATAAGGAAATACGGCGTGTACGCCAATCTCAATAGAAAAAAAAAAGTGTCTAATATTTTAATTTGGTGATCATTACAGCTCCGATTTAAATGCTTCTTTGACAACGTGGAGGATCAAAATATGATTGATTATTAACGTACACTAGAAGCAACTAGAAGGCTATTGGTGACAGATCTTGTAATTTTGAGCATCGATCAAGTGACGACACTAAAGCTGGCAACTTCCTCTTCAAACTTCTACACCACACCAGGGGAGGACTTGGGACCTAGGCAGATTTAACTAATATCAGTCTCGTTAAACGTCCGGTCTAGAGGCACCAGGGCTCGAACCCACGACTCATGAAACGCCGGTCGCAAAAACCTTGACCACAAGGCCACCTCGGCCACATGGGGGAATCGTAAATGTAGAAATAGTCAGGGTTTCCGAGGGTGAGTGAGTGAATGTAAAGTTTATTGGCCCAAGAGCCAGATATGGCTATGCTGCGCCAAACAAGATTAAACTGTGGTCTAGACGTGAAGGTGAAAAAAAGATAAGTGGTTGACAAGAGGGAGTGTCGAAAATAGAGAAGGACCGCTAGGGTATCCCGGGAATGCGCCCCCCGTGTTTACCAAAGACAGTAAACCCCATGGGAAAGAAAAAGATCACTAAGGTGCCTCGGAGTCATGATGCCCATACTTACCTGAAGAAGACAAGTCCCTGAGGTTGCCTGATATAATCCCCAGGGGCAAGGTGCATGGCTATAATCCCAGACGCTGGGTACCCATTTTAGTCACCTCTTACGACATGCATGAGTTACAGTGAGACTATTCTGTCATCCCCGGTCACCACACGGGTCCAGGGTTTCCGAGGAGTGGGTCACTTGAGGTGATGAAAACCAATGAATTTCCGTTTTGAAGAAGAAAAATTATTATTGGGTTGTAAATCCCTTATTTTTCTAAAGAGGGCACGAGAAAGGAAGAGCAATAAATACAGGTATGTTAAGTTTTATGGATAAATTGTGTTTACATTTTTTACGGGAATTATATTGACCAAGGAAAAACTGAATAGAAGTCTGTTTTACAGCAGTGTTTCAAAATTGATCACTTTACTAGATTAGGCATTTGAAATACCCTTAAATTATACAAGTATATTTCAGAGATCAGCAAAAAGCAAGTTTTACCGCAATGCCCTATCCGTCTGTAATAAAATACACCTTTTATGCATTCAATAATATTTATTTTTCACAAGAGTTTTTATCATTATTTAAGACCTCTTGTCAACGTTGTATGGTAATTCGTAAATACGATTTTCAAGTTCATTCGCTAGTTTTTATTTTAGTGGCGAATAACTCCAGTATTATTTGGCTGAAATGCATTTAAGTTTTGAATTTTCTTTTCTGTCAGAAAATTGTGCAAGGAGAGTAATGGATGAAAATCGGAAAATTATACATCCGAGGAGTACGGTAGATGCAATAGAATTTTTCAACCCGACTCCGATTCTCCGACGAATCGCGAAAGCAACATGTTGTTTGACATTTACGAGTGAGTGAGTGAGTGTGGATTTTAATGGCTATACCGCGCCAAACAAGGTGATGGAAGAAGCAAAAACATAAAATACAAATCGCACATTGAAAATACAATTACGTAAAATCAAGTAAAAACTAAAAATATTGTTGTAAAAATACACAGCTTAAAAATAGAATAATTTAAAACTAGTACGCAAGGCTTAAAATAGTAAATTAAATTGTATGTAAAAACTAAGTATAATCAACGACAAACATTATTTTCGGATGAATTGCTTGAACGCTTTAAATGGAGGGATGTTTCCATTTCGTCCGCAGCATAAGTCAACCAAGAGTCATCGATGTCATAAAATCATATTATCGTCGTCAAGGGTAGGTGTGAGAGAACCTTTTTTGGGTGCATGTGGAACCATGGTAATTGCTATCTGGGGTTTAGTATTTATTGTGGGATGCGAGACATTTTTATAAGTTATTTTTTCTGTGAGCTTATTTTGAGGTCTATGTTTTAGAGCTCTATCAAATAAGGGGATGGAATGCTTAGATTTAGAAGAAGTTTTGGATATGGTTTTTTTAATAAGTGGTAGAATACGAGCCAGTGTGAATGTTGTCGATGGATGTTGTGGTGTTAGATTGTGGGGTAGGAGATTGTAGATGTGGTGTTGCAGTGTGGATGTTGGAGGAATAGGAAGGCAACGGGGTGGAGGGAAGAGAAAGGTTTCAGTATCTGTAAAGGTGGGCATAAAACTTTTTAATGTTTGGGTCAGTTTGGGTGGAAGTACAGAGTGAAGATTTTGCAGTTTGGGGATGAATGAGAAACCTGTGAGACTATTTGTTTATGTGCTTCGATATAAGAGATGTTTTGAGTCGTTTTAATTTCCTGTATTCTTTTTTTAATTGTCAATTTCGGACATAATTTCGAATCAGATGGGTGATATTGTTGACAATTAACACATCTAGGCACCAGAAGGCAATCCGTGGAAGAATGTTCAACAAACTCACATCTAGAGCATGTTAATTGCCCTCTGCATGCTGCATTTGAATGACTGAACCTCTGACACTGAAAGCAGCGCAGAAGATTCGGAATATATGGACATACGTGACAGTTCAGATATTCTGCTTTTATTGTAGTGGGTAGTTGTGGGCTATTGAATGTTAGTATCAAATGTTTTGTCGGAAAGAGTTACCTTTCTTAACTATTATTCTTCTGACCTGAGTGACCTTGATCGGAGACCCCTCCAGGATATCCGCGTCAGAGGCGCACATCAAGTAAGATGAGATTACACCACGACAGGAATCAAGCGACTTATGAGGAATGACCATAAGGAGCAAATATAAAAAGGTTTTAACTAGTAAAAAAGATTTAGTTTGCAATGCAGACTTTGTATCAATAAGCAAATCTCCTGAACGTAGTTTTTTTAATGGATTTCGGATCCCCACCGATATCCAAAAGTGCCTTCTGAATAGCAAACAGAGACTGCTTAGACATTTCATTATTTGGCAGGGACAGAATCAAAAACCGACAATGTGTAGCAACGTTATCGACTCTGGACGAATTGGGTAATACAAGGCCATTACCCCAGCACAAGAGAATAATCCATGGGAAGAAATAGGCATACATCCTGGAATGCCTCCACCCACCATGGAGTCCAACGAGGGAGGCAGTTGCAGGTCAACTGGCGATTGCCAGGCACAGCACTTACCTGAAGGTCATCCAGGATATAGTTAGCACTGCAGCATCAGGGTTAGGATCCATCGATGCTCCCCATATCTGCAGCACTAGCCCAACAACAGCGTCTCTTTGCGGTTCATAAATCAAATAAATCGTTGTATGAGAATTTCTGAAGTATTTAAGGGGAGTTATATTGATATTAACTAAATTCATAATTAGCCATGATAACTTTAACAAAGGAATGATTATGAGTGAGTGAATGTAAAGTTTATTGGCGCAAGAACCAGATACGGCTATGCTGCGCCAAACAAGATTAAACTGTAGTCCAGACGTGAAGTTGAAAAAGAAAGATAAGTGGTTGACAAGGAGGATAAAAAAAATAGAGAAGGATCATTAGGGTATCCCGGGAGTGCGTCATCCGTGTTTACCAAAGACAGTAAACCCTTTAGGAAAGAAAAAGATCACTAGGTTGCCTTGGGGTCATGATGCCCGTACTTACCTACAAAAGGCCCCGAGGTTTCCTAATATAATCTTCAGGGGCAGGGTGCCCGGCTATACCCTCAGACGCTGGGTACCCATTTTAATCACCTCTTACGATATGCATGCGCTACAGTGGGACTATTCTATTATTCCCGGTCACCACACGGGTCGATCAAGTGACAAGGACAACACTTCCATCTCCTAAATCCACAATACGTCAACGGAAGGACTATCAGCCTTGACAAACATCACGTACATCAACCCTGGCTAAACGTCAGCTCTTTAGTGTCACCAAGGCTCGTACCTGTCAACCGCCAGTCCACGAACAGGACCACTAGTCTACCGCGCCCACACTAGTAACTGAAAAACCATCGTGTAGAAGATGAAGAGATTTGATTGCTTATGAAAGTCGCTTTTTTTGAAGCAGTTCGAAGGGTGTCAACGACAAATCTCGCAATTTAGATCAAGTGATGAAGACAAAATTTGAAATAGTATATCCCTCTCTAGACTTGTACACCATGCAAATGGGATGAATTTGAGCATCCTCAGATTTCCCATACATAAGCCCCATGACTCGGTAGATCTTTCGTAACATTAGGGCTTGATCCCACAAACAGAACATCGAGTTTGTGAGTTAGGGTTCATGGTACGAATTGCAAATCAGGAAGAGGTGTGCCGAACTAATGTAGACAGAAAAAATTAGTAATGGGTAAAAATTGGTGGATGAGAGAGTGAAAGAGACAAAGTTAAGTTTTATGGTGCAAAAGCCAGATGTGCCCATGCAATGAAAATTGAAACTGTGCTCTAGACACTTGAAAAAATTGAAAAGTTTAAAAGTTTGATAAAAAAGGAGGATCGAAAACAGAAGATTCGCTCGATTGATTGGGTATTACGGGGGCATCCCCCCATGTTTACCAAACACAGTTAACCTCGTAAGAAAGAAAAGATAACTAGGATACGTCGGGGTCATGATGCCCGCATTTGCCTAAAGTGTTTAGTTTTTATTAACGTCACACTAGAAGCAACACGAGGGCAATTGGTGACGGACCTCGTAATTTTGAACCACGGTCAAGTGACGAGGACGACACCCGAGCTGGCACCTCCTTCTCCCAACTTCCACATCAAGCCACGGGAGGACTTTGGGCCCCGAACAGATTTAACGAGCATCAGTCCAGGATACACGGCGGATCTTTGGCGGCCAAGGATCGAACCAGCGACTGAACGAAAACCGCTAGTCCACGATCTTTACCACAAGGCTACCGCGACCCCTACTTGACTAAAGACAAGCCTTTGAAGTCTGATATAATCCCCAGCAGCACGGTGCCCGGCTATACCCCCCAGACAATAGGTACCCATTTCAGTTTCCACTTACAAAATATACCGCGTGCATAAAGACTTGTTTCACATCCATGTTACAAGTTATGTAAAGTCTGAATACCCATATTGGAAACAATGACTTCAATATAAACTCTATTCTGTTTCTATTCGTTGGAAAATTGAATAAAAACTAAAATCAAAACAAAAAATGTTGTATATGCTTCGAGTTTATTTGTTCTAGGTACAGGGTCACCTCCCCCCTCGTTCTCACAAAAAAATTATGCCGCTGACTCGCGATCATAATCACAAGACTACTATAGCCATATTTATTCCAATTATTTCAGTGATAGAAACAATAATTGACTAATTCCATCCTGAGTGACAGAGCCTAGTGACCGTTTCAGAGCGACAGAGTCTATTAATGTTCTTTTGAATATTTATCTTAAAAAGGGAAATAAGGAAAGTTATATTATCAATCGTCAAGTTTAATGGCGCAAGAGCCAAATAGGGCTAAGCTACGCAGAACAAGGTAAATGCGATCTAGATAAGAGAAAAATCTAAAAACGAGTGAGCGATAGCATATAAATGGCGCAGTAGCGAAAAGTGAAAGAACCCGAGAAAAGAAAAACTGGTTGACAAAGAGGGTCGAAAATAGCGAGCGACTGAATGTCGATGCAGTTTATAGGTGGAAGAGCCAAATAGGGCCATGCTGCGTCAGAAGTGGCGTGATTGTTCTAGATTTTAGAATGTGCAAGAGATATTCGTAATGCGCAAAATGCAGATGCGACTCAACCCCCCCCCACAAACACATTCTGCATTAAACAAAATAAGCGAATAAATACAAAGCTAATAGAGTGTAAGTTTGTTATCTAGAAGTGTGAAAAATTGGTTGACAAGGATCGAAAATGGAGAAGCATAGCTAGGATATTCCGGTAGTGCATCACCTTTGTTTACAAAAGACATTAAAACCCTGGGAAAAGAAAAAGGTCAATAGGGTACCTTGGGATCACGATACTCTTTCTTACCTGAAGGCAAATCGTACGCAATTTGACGATAACGTGGGCAGAGGGTTCACGACCATGGTTATTAGGCTAAAGCGACTACAGCGTTTAAAGCGAGTAAAAGTAAAGCAGAACCCTTGGTCAAAACGAGTCTCGCAGATAAAAATTACACATAGAACGATTTTTTTTCCCAAAACGAGATGTTAAATGCAATCCTCATGTGTCCGCTACGTAAATGTAATAAAATGACGTCGGTCTTCCACATGAATACGAGAATTAACGAGTGTCGCCAGATTAGGTTTATTCCATTAGTCCTGCCAGTGATTACGTAAAGTCTACGCAATGCTTTTTATGGTACCCCAATATGGAATGGCGAGAGAAATTACACTGGTGTAGGTTTAGCTACACTGCCATGTTTTTTTATACCTATGCCAGAAGGTATCCTACAAAAAAAAAGTCAATCTACTGGGAAGTTTAATATTTGATTGGGCAGATTAATGCTTTGGAGATTTAAAAATTGTGATACACTCGTGGAATCCAAGAGTAAATTTTTTAATCGTATCTGAATGAATGTTTCAGATGTCACATTAAAATGCGTTATTTTGTAACCATTGCACTGTTAAGCCAAACTAATAGTTTGTTTAAAAATCTACTTTATTGAAATTTGTATCTAGTCACTCTTTACTAGATCAATCATTGATAAAATTACCATCAGAAAAGGTTTATTTCTCGAACAAATATTAGAAGTTTACAATACAAAGTACAACAAAATACAAATAATAATTACATAAATGGTTAAATTATAATTTCACAATTTAATCTAAACGGGGTTTAATGTTCAATCAGACGCTGATCAATCATTCTCAAAATTACTTCCGCTCTTAAATGAGCCATCTCATAGTCGACGTTCTGACAGTAATTGGAATAAATCATTGTGCCATCAAACATTTCTTTAAACAGATTAAATGCGTCTTCCCCGCAGGTGTCAAGAATTCTTGTCCCGGCGCAATATGCATTTAATGAAGTTCCACTAAAATTAGAATGTTGAATAGAATTACAAAATGGACGCCAACTTTATACAATTACTTTAAATTAGGAAACTAAGAATATTCAATGAGAAAAATTAGGCAAATAAGTTCAGTCAATGCTTTTGCACTATTAAAAATTAAGCACTCGCATAGAGCATTGTGATAAAACAAGGTTTGATGAAAAATGAAGGTCTTTATGGTCTATATTATTTGTTAGCCAATTTTCGTATTGCTGGATTTTATTAACGTCTCTCCAGGAGAAAAATGAGCCATAAGCGACGGACCTCGTAATGACCAATTTTCATCTTTCTTGTAAATAAAAGCCATGTTTATCCTCTTTAATATAATAAACATTTTATTTGTTCCCGATGTCAATGGACTGCGTACTGAAGATGGTAACCCACAAGCAGAAGAGTTGATTCAACGAATAATTGCACGTAACCTTGCGTCTACGGATTTTCTTCCCACTGAAGAAATAGCTTAAGAGATCGAGTGTGTGACTGGGGATTATGGCGCAAGAGCCAAAGCAGGCTATGCTACCCAAACATTCGTTATAGCTTAAGAGACATCGCATTCCTTCCGACGATAATTTAATTTTTCCCATCCAACTAGGAAGCAACAAGAAACTGTGGTGAAGGACCTAAAAAAAAATGGAATCTCGTTCAAGGGACGAGGGCGACAAATAGTTCTAGCACCTCCCTCTCTAAGCTTCTACGCCACGCCTACGGAAGAACTCTGGAACCGGGTAGATTTGCTTTCAGAAGCTCAATGTGAAATTTCCTATCACGAGTTCTAATCATAACACATTAATATTATTCATAATCGAAATTTATTTATTCCAATAGATATTCATTTGCAAAAGTGATTTTAACTTCCTTAATATAACCAAGATTAACACCTGAACTGTGATATTCCAACAAGACCACCTTCATGAAATCCAAAGAAAACTACACTTTTGATGAGAACTTTACTACGCATTGTTCCTTCACG
>BMAW01077041.1:0-20885 GCA_019974015.1 Nephila pilipes
ATTTTGATTGGGTTTCAGAGGAATTTCTTGAATAAGTAGAATATCAGGTGATACTTTGGAAATAAATTCCTGAAGCTCAACTATTTTAGAAATAACGACATTAGCGTTCCATGAGCATATCACGAGACTCAGGGGGTTAAAATTTAGATTTGGGCTATTAATCATCATTAATAATCTGAATTAGGGATTGTAGGATAGCAAATTTTTTATTTTCGTTTGATTTAGCTGCTCTGATTTTGGGAGTGAGATTTAGGAGTCCAAGGATGAGGGAGAAAATTTCGCCGAGTTCTTTTATTTGCTTGATTGCTTGGAGGAGTGCGTTGGCCAAGTTATTTTCGCTTGTGGCTCTTCGAGAGCGTTGAGAGTTGTTTTTTCTGGGTGGGAGTTCTTCATTTTGCGGCGCCATCTGTTGATTAGAGGTGAGCGCGTTAGCATAGGTAAAGTTTTCTTTGATAGGGCTTGTGGGAGTTTTGGGTTTTGAGCCTTTAGGAGGTTTCGGAAAGGTCCTACATCCTCCATAGGTAGCTGCATGGCCTTTGGTTTCACAGTTTATGCATGTTATATCTTCGATTTTTTCTTGTATTTCACAATCTCTAGTTGGATGTGGACCTGCAAATTTAATGCAGCGATGTGTCATATGACAGTTCTGGAAGGAGTGATGGAACAGATTACAATTGTAACATTGCGTAATTTGGTAGCTTTTATTTCATCAACAGTTATTGATATGTAACAAATTTTGTTAACCTCATAGATTTTGAGATTGCTTTCATTTCTTGGAAGAGTTATCATGAAGACGGGGAATGGGAGTTTCGTTCTTCTGTTAATAAGTTGATTTACTCGGGTGGGTGTGAAGCCCATTTCTTCTAATTCTTCATGGATGTCGGAGGTAGGTGTATCTCTCGGTAATCCCTTAAAAACTAGTTTCAGGGGCCTCGAGTCTTTGGGTTGAATCACGTAATACTCATACGGTGAGTTTTCTAAAATTTTCCAAGCTGACGGTATTCATCATTGGTATCTGTATAAAGCTTGATGTACTCGCCGGAGAGTCTTGTTCGGAGCTTAGGGAGTGAAGTGGTAATTTCTTTCAGTTGTGGTTTATAATTTTTATTAATTTTCAGCATTATGGGCATTTTAAGATTTTTGGCCGTGATTTTCTTAGGAATGGTTGGTTGTTTAGAAGAGGTGGATTGTTCCGTTGATTTTTGGGATTCTTTTTCATTAAGGGTAAGACTAGCAAATTTATTGTGAGTTTGGATTAGGAGATTAAGAGAGGTGGCTAAGTTTAATTGACTTTTAGTTTTACTTTTGGGAGGGGTGATGAAACCGTTGTTATCTGATCCTTTTCGTTTAATTATGCTTCTAGCGGTGGTGATGTGTGGGGTAGCCAGCAGCATCGCAAGGCGCTATGAGTTTGTACTCACTCTGGAGTTCCTTGAGTGAAGCTTCCATATTTTTGATTGATTCAAATCGGCTGATGTAGAGAGAATCATTTTGTGAACATTACAGGCGAATAAAGAATATTTTGATGGTCATTGCACATTAGTACGGTTTCATCACTACATTAAATTCCATAGGTTTAGTCCCTTAAGATATCACTGTCACAATACAAATAATAAGCGTACAATTCTGTAAAAAAAAATAAATAAAAAACTCTTCTGACACCTGCATATTGCATCTTTATTCGAGGGTTTATATTTCCCATTACATTCACGAACAAGGCAAGAACAAACCGCTCTTAGCAATGGTAACACTAGAAATAAAGAGTCCTTACAGTATAGATGGCGCTATAATCGCACATTCAGATATGAAAACATTTTTGACCACTGGTTTTGAAATTTTATGAATGATTGAAAACAAATATATATTTAAAAATTTTATGCAAAGTTTTGCAAATAACAGATTCAGCCACCCATGGTCCGTATTTTTGTTTTAAAATTATTATTAAATTACTGATAAAAAAAAGATTTAAAGTTTACGATGAAATATTGAAAAATGGTCAATAGTAATGTTTTCCGATATTAAAATTAAAGCAAACAATAAATTATGAAATTGAATATATTTAAGCTAAATGTAATTAAAATTGAAGCAAATAATAAAATATTGAAAAGTGATCTGGAATGCCCAAAGTGTTCCAACTAAAAAAATAACCTTTTGGATGGCTTATAAAAATAATCTAACAATTCACAGGCTTTAATTAAATATTATATTTTATATACTTTCCAGTGAATGAGACAGAGATAATGATGTATGACATATAATAATACAATACACCGTAAAAACAAAAAGTCATGAACATAAACGAACAGATATGCCACTTTAAGGCCAATAATAGTAACTAAGTAACTTTGTAAATTCTCTTTATATAAAAAAAAAATTTAAGATAGAGATGTTTTACAAAACATGTTCGCCAATGTTATTTGCCCTTTTACTTTAGAGAGATGTTGCAGTTTTTGAGAAATGCAGTTCTTTTCTTTTTGTTTTTGCTTGTCCTTTTTTTTTAGAGCCGTTTTATTTCACTGACATTTTTCAAATTTCTCCTCACTTTTCTATCGCTTTTACGAAGGACAACAGAAAAATCGTACATTTATGAAGCACAGCTTTAATTCGTAATTCAAAAGATATAGTAAATAAGATTAATGGAGTTACAATCTTTTATCCATGGCTAATTCCCCATCATCACACATATATTCCATGCGGAGAATTAAAGCTCTGATAAATTTAGTATCAATTTTCAAGACACATTTTTAAAAGAAATTTTGTTCTGAAAGAAGCGACTATCATACAATTTTAAATTATTAGAAACATTATTAAAGCGCTCCTGTGAGTGTGTAAGGAATCATAATTAGGAAATCTTAAGCACGGTACTGTTTGTAACAGGTCAATTGAAAAGTCCCCGGCCTGACACATAGAAATAAATCCATATTTTTTTTAGTTAGCCCTAACACTCAAAAGATGCGTCTATAAATTTGACAGCTGTCGGATCATCAGCTTGTGAATTATAGCATTTTGAGTGAAGCAACTTTTGTTATTGTGAAAAAAATGGATAAAAAGGAATTTCGCGTGTTGATAAAATATTGCTTTTTGAAGGGAAAAAATACAGTTGAAGCAAAACCTTGGCTTGATGCCGAGTTTCCGGACACTGCCCCAGGAAAGTCAACCATCAAGGATTGGTATGTTAAGTTTAGACGAGGTGAAATGAGCACCGAAGATGGTGGACGCCCAAAAGAGGTTGTTACCGACGAAAACATTAAAAAATCCACAAAATGATTTTGAACGACCGTAAATTGAAATTGAATGAAATAGCAGATACTCTAAAGATATCAACTGAACGTGTACATGATATCATTCACGAATATTTGGGTATGAGAAAGCTCTGTGCAAAGTGGGTGCCGCGCGAGCTCACTTTTGACCAAAAATAACGACGAGTTGATGATTCGGAGCAGTGTTTGAATATGATCAAGCGTAATAAACTTGAGTTTTTGCGTCGATATGTGACAATGGATGAAACATGGCTCCATCATTTCATTCCGAAGTCCAATCGACAGTCATCCGAGTGGACTGCACGATGAACCCGCTCCAAAGCGTGGGAAAACGCAACAGTCGGCTGGCAAGGTAATGGCGTCTGTATTTTGGGATGCGCGTGGAATAATTTTCATTGACTACCTTGAAAAAGGAAGAACCATCAACAGCGACTGTTACATAGCGTTATTGGACCGTTTGAAGGACGAAATCGCCGAAAAACGGTCGCATTTGAAGAAAAAGAAAGTACTGCTTCACCAAGACAATGCACCGTGTCACAAGTCAGTGAAAACGATGGCAAAAATCCATGAATTGGGCTTCGAATTGTTTCCTCATCCACCGTATTCTCCAGAAACGGCCCCAGCGACTACTTCCTGTTCTCAGATCTCAAAAGAATGCTCGCTGGGAAGAAATTTTCGTCGAATGAAGAGGTGATCGCCGAAACTGAGGCCTATTTTGAAGCAAAGGACAAATCGTACTACAAAAATGGTATCAAAAAGTTGGAGGGTCGCTATAATCAGTGTATCGCCCTTGAAGGGAATTATGTTGCATAAAAAAAACTAATTTTGCCAAAAAAATGTGTTTTACTATGGTAGGCCGGGGAATTTTTAATTGACCTGTTATAATGTTATAAATGTAATTCATCAAAAAATTATTAAGCTTGAGTTAAAGGGAATAGCAGAAAAGAGGACTTATCAGATACTTTTACTAATAAAACAAACTGAAGAAATTTAAATTCATAAAAAAACTGCGGGCGAGTTCAACCTTGAAATTTACAATAGGGGAGCAGTAGTAGTTGTTTACAACTGCTTTCTTCGGTTTTAGTGCAGTCTTCGTATGTTTGTTTGTACATTTTCTGTATCGGAAGCTGTTGAATTTTCCATAATTGTACATTTATTAAAATTTTTCTTCACCTTGAAATGAATTTCCAGAAAAAGGGTAGATCTAGACTGTTTGTTCCGCTTTTTAAATACAGCGTAAAATGCGGCACAAATTAATGTATTGCATTAAAATATAGCCCTATTCTAAGAATCCTATCAGAAGGTAACAGAACGTTTTTTCTGTGCAGCTAACAAAATAGAAAACTACCTCTCTTTTAAAAAATACATAGAATTAAAATTATAAATTATTTATAAACATTTTCAGCTTGTTTTTTTTATCTATAAATAAAAAGTAATTATAATATTAATTACAAAAGTTATAATTAGTGGTACCATGTATTGACTGTAGCGTAAATGATGTGGGACAATTTTTTCCAAAAAAAAAATTACATAACTCTAATTTATTTTTAACTAAAAAAAATCAATACAAATTATATCAAAACTTCTTACTAAGCAATAATTAATAATAATATTTATGAAGCTGTAATGTTTTTTTTTTTTCAAAAAAAAACATTATTTATGGTGTTGCATCATGATCAAACTCTATGAGAGGTAAGTTTCTGTGTTGGAGAGTGGCAACAGAAGTAAGATAAAAAAAGCTGTAACGGTGCTGTTTTGGAAAAGATGATGGCGAAAGAAAAGAGGGTTTAATGTTTGTGCCGTGCTGTTTTGATGTAAATATATATTTTTGATGTTTCCTACAATGTTGTCATCTATAAACAAAACTGCCTACATTCATTTTCATAGTCAATCCTAATAGGAACTACATTTCTGGCGCTCCCGAGTGAGCTGGTTTTGTTTTGGAGTTTGATAACGGTAAGAAAATTGAATTTCCATTTTGAAGTTATTGATATAATTTGACATTGAACATTGACATTTATCATTGAATGTATGAACTAAGATAGTAAATATGGAAATTATTAAACGAAATAAAACAGCACAGCGTACTTCATTTACGAAATCATATACTAAGTAAGAGAATGTGTTGATTAATGAAAATTCTGACGCAGAAGAAATTGAAATGTGTTTACATTTGTTTAAGCAAAAAAAAGGACTCAATAGAGTTGACACATAATAATTGTTTTAACAAATGAAACAGAATTCAAAACTGAATTTAATATTGTCGAAGAATATAGAAAAAAGGTTTTTAGAATGGAATTAAAGTCTAAACGAGTATTAGAGAATATTAGGAGCAAACAAAACAGTAAAGAAAGTAGCAATTCTAACAATAATTCTCATATGACTGTGTGCGAGAATCCATATAAAACGATTTCTCCGCGACTTCCTGAAGTTGAACTGTATGAATTTGGTGGTGAATTACGAGATTGGTTAACCTTCTGGAATCAGTATAAAAGCATACACGAAAATAAAAATTTAACTGATTGTGATAAATTTCATTACTTAATTCAGTCGACAAAAATTAAGTCAGAAGCTAGAGAGCTTGTTGAATCTTTTCCTATTACGAATGAAAATTATCCTCTGGCGATAGAAAGCTTAACTGAAAGATATGGACGAAAAGAACTATTAATTGATTTTTATGCACGATAATCGTTAAAATTTGTTCCACACTAACGCCACTAAAAAGAAACAAGATTCTTTAAGAGGTTTGTATAATAAACTTTCTACTCAATTTCGGGCTCTAAGTAATTTAGGTGTAACTACAGATCAATGCGGCGTAATATTATATCTTTTAGTAGAAAGTTCGTTAACGACCCATATATTGCGATCCTTTGAAAGGCAAAGAAAAAATATTGACTCCGAACAGAGTATATCAACACTGGATCATATAGTTTCATTTCTGAAGAGCGAAGTGCAATCAGAAGAAAAAATAAAATTAAGTAGATCTGAAATACTTCCCTATGAACGCGAATACAAGCACTTGGCAGAGAGCCAACGTTCGTTCTCATCTGCTGCTGAATTATTCATTCAAGAATCAAACGATAGATGTGCGTTTTGTTTCAAGGTTCATGCAAATCGCTTTTGTAAAAGAGCTTATTTCATCCCACTAGAGGAAAAGATCGCAATAATAAAAAAGAAAGGATTGTGCCGGGTCTGCTTGGCTAAGGGTCATATTGCTACTAGATGTCGATTTCAAATAACGTATCAATTGTGTTCTAAAAGATATTTAAAGTTCATGTGCCCAAACATTGTATGTTTATAAATCTGATTCACCCAAACAAGAGGTAAATGATAAAAATATTAATTAAAAAACAGTTGATTTTTTACATTCTCGGGCAACGAATGAAGTTATATTACAAACTCTTGTAGTAAATATAACTTCATTCTTGTGGCATCAAGAAAGAGCGTAAAGTTAGAGCTATTATCGATACGGGATCTCAAAAATCATGTTGAAATCTACTGCTGAAGATTTGGGTTTTAATTTGCAGAGGGAAGAGGAATTTCGCCATTCCTTATTTGGTGGAACGAAAACAAGGATGTAATAACACAAGTGTTATAAAATTTACTTGGTGTCTTGATGACTTATATTTGTAAATTAAATTCATTAAATCATGATGTCATTTGTAATGATATTTCTATGACAAAATGGTTCTGTTGATGATTAGAATTGAAAACTAAAAATATATGTTTAACCGTAGTCCAAGAAGAACACAGAGCCTATTGATGTGTACTTTTCGGAGCAGACCGTTCCGCGGTAAGTTGAGTTATATGGTCGACGAGAAGAAGATTAGAGACAGGCTTAGTAGCATTGAGAAACAAGTTAGGTTAGACTTTGATGGGTAAGATTACCCCATATACCGACGAAAAAGATACCTTGGAATATATTACATATTATCTCAAAGCAGATATTCCTGTTTCTTCACTGTAGGGATCTGGAACTACTTGGTATACAGAGGATGCTATTGAGCAAATTTCAAGAGAGGAAACTGAAGAGGCTGTTAATGTTTCTTTCAAAACTATTAGTCAAAAAAAAAAATGGAAGTACGAGATCCATATCCTTGAAGGTAGGATCATGCGTTTCTAACACATCAGTATGAGTTGTGCTTGAAAAGACTTGAATCTACTACAAGGAAGTTGGAAAAAATTGATTTTAGAGAGAAGATATCATGAAGTCTTTAGAGAATGGTTAGAAGGAAGTTATTGAAAGGATCCTGAAAAGATCATGAGTACTCATCTACCTTCACAGACCCGTCATCAAAGAAACATCCACAACAAGATAACAGCGGTGTTTGATGCCTCTGCTAAGATCCATAACCATCAGTCATTAAAGCTGTTTGGAGCTGAACTAATTTAGTAAACAATTCCTTCTATTTTGAGTGAGATTTAGACTGAAACCAATTGGTGTAATTTCAGATATCATGAAAAGCTTTTTTAAAATATCCTTACACTGAAAGGATCGATACACTCGATACAATTTCTTTGTATGACAATGAGGCAATATGTGAGCTTTTCGGCACTCAGTTTTTTTGGCATCAATAATCAGTCGTTTTCTGTTAATGGCAGTTATCCTAATGTTTATCAAAAGAATCAAAAAGAACGTTACTCTGAAAGAATTTCTTAAAAAAAATTAATAGATAGTTGTTTTATTTCAATGATTGTATAATAGTTGCAAAATAATGCCGAATTAGAAGCATTCGTTGAATTGCAATAATAAATGGAAAAGAATGTTTGATCTCAGAGGCTGGAGAAATCTCGTCGTTCTTGCATCTTTGTCACAAATCGTCACCAGTATTAGATTGATTTGGAAAAAAATTCAGATACCTTAAGTGGCTCAGAATCTTTAAAATTTGATGATAAAGAAAAGTTAACTAGATACTTTCATTGGTTGTCGAGTATTTGATCCATAGGTTTCTTGGCACCTGTTATGTTCAGCTAAGGTTTTGCTTCATTCCGACTGAAACTACAAAAGTCATGGGATGATGAAGTGAAAGGTAGAAATAAATAACAAATTTTAAAATGGGGAAAAGCAACTGAAATAATTCAAAAATATAAAAAAATTAAGATGGTTAGGTGTGAAGGAATCCAATTAAAGATATCCATACTTTTGTCGGGCACCAGTAGACAGCTTATACGGCATGCATTTTTCTTAAGAAGTGAATCCAGTATGGCTCAGTGACTGTTCAATTACTTCAAACCAGATCACTGAATAGCTCCAATGAGAGAACAATCAATTCCCACGTTCTCCGAATTAATAGACCGCTGTCATCGGCGACTGAAGACGCTTCAGTTCTGATGACAGAGTCCTGAAACTTTACCTATCAAGACTTACTTTTGGACACTGATTACTTCATAGTTCTTCGTGGATAACTCTCAGAACAGTGGTCGCTTATTCTTTACCAACAGATAATTGAGATTGAGAAAGTTGACAGACTTGGAGATTGGCTTCATATTTAAACTTACCAGAATCAACCAGACATTTTACATCAAGAGGTTGTGGACTAAACTAACTTCAAAAATGCTAAGTGGTGTTAAGGACCAGTACAGTTCAGAATCCAAGGAACAGTGGCCTAATCAGCTGTAAATATTGACCAGGAGAAGTGAAGTAGAGAAAGAAAGTCAGTCTCTGCTAATTAACGCAGAGCTAAGAGTACTCTTACAATTATTTGCTTGTTGTGTAACTTTATCAAAATTTGTAGCACGCTTAGTTTCATAAGACAAATCTTTTTTTTTAGTTAAATATTGTTCGAGTTTCGGTTAAAACAAAATGATTATGGTGGTAAGACGCTAGAAGGATTGTGAGATGTCAGAGTCAAATAGTGTTTTAATAAGTTCTAGAGCTGCACTTCGTTTGCAACTTAAAAAGAAAAATGAAATACTATGATCACGCGTTGAATGTGTCATCATTGACGCTGAATGAATGCGTTAAGGACTATTGAGAAAACAAAAGAGCTTTCAAAGATTTAAATAAGTTATGGTTCGGTATTTCTGGATTTAATTCCCTAAGCAATGCATTCATATTTATTAATGATGATATCTCAGTGTGGAATTCCATTAGCTAGAATGTAATTTTAATGTTCAGAAGTTAAAGAGATAGTTTTATTAGGAACAGAAATTTATAAAAAGTTGCTACGGCTATTAAATACGTACTCCAAAAGTTCCCGATTTATCTTAGAAAATACATTGGTGTTGATTTATGTGAGTTAGCGGTTACGTAAGATTCAAGTTAATGAAATTAAAATTCATTTGTAAGTATTTAAAATTGTTATGAAATTACCCGGATCCCACAGGGCGGCTTTGTCTCGGTGAGAGCGCCACGGGTTCATGGGTAATTTGACAGAATGTCTTGGATCTTGACCATAGCGTTTCTCTTGAGCGTTATCGACGTAGGTTATTTCTCTCCTGCGGTATTCTGCCCAAAGCAGGTTAAATTTGATAATCTGGAAGCCTTTGTAGAGTTGTAAATAATGTAAATATTTGTTTATGTGTATTGGCACGTGGAGTCTAAAATAAATTGTAATTGAAATACTACTGCTCCCTAATTTTGGACTTGAGTGGATAAGACATTCTACAACAAAAATAATGATTTAAATATAATTAAGAAATTTAGTAGACAGAATGTGTGGAATCAAGATATATAAAAGAATGATGAACACACGCATGTGAGGAACATAGCTCGCACACATCCCTAAACGAAGATGGTAGGTATGTATACAGGACCTTTGGCTCCATTAGAATTTGAAGGACATTCCCTCTCAAAAGGCCTCACATCGCTTGAACTTTTTATCAGAGACACTATTAGTGTTAACGTTAAAATAGCTATGAGTGATTATTTGAAACATGGCCACTATGAGAAAGTTGGTGGAAGAAAAGGCCTCTGCTGATTATGTCTACCACTCCATCATGGAGTTTAACTCTTGAGAAAACAAGTTCAAAATTATATATATTGTATGATTCCACTTTGTCCCTCTTGGTACTTTTCACTGAATATTTACAATGATTCGTTCATCCAAGATAATTTACTTTCGATACTGATAGGGCTTAGAAAGTATGTGTATCTTTCACAGGCATTGAAAAGATGATGTATCATGAAATTCATAGATCAACACAAATTTCAAGAGTGTTGTGGAGTCGCTTATTAAAGCACCTGGAATTTATGAGTTAGTTACGGTTATGGAACCGTGAGGGCTCTGATCTGGCTAGGGACCTTGAAATAAATGCCCATTGAGGATGAAGGAAATTTCCCGACAATATCATATGTTGCATGACAACTTTTACATACTAAGTTTTGATGTGATTAATAATTTCAGATGGTAGTGGAGGTGGGAGGGTGGAAGGAAGTTAATAAAATGATTTTCATTTACTAAATTGTGAACGATATGTGTTATTGTACTATCGTGTGTTGAGTGTGAATATCGATGAGGTTGAAATTGCTTTTGTAGATGAGATTAAGCCAGATTTGTTTGTGTTGCTTAGTGCAATACCTGCTTGGCTGGTGAGAGCCGAAACATTTGAACTTTTGCGTCTTAACTCTTTAGCTGCTCCCCAGATGGAGCCCCTTTCAGAGTTAATTGCTGAGAGAGTTGATTTGACTTGTTCAGTTTTGAATTTATGTATTTTACTTCGTATGAGTTTATTAATTTTGTTGAGGTAGTTTTTATCAGCAGGGGTTTTTGTAAATTACCAGAGTTTTCTAGCTCTTTTTCTATAACGAAATAGTGCCTTGATTTCCCTTCTGATGAAGTTTGGTTGTTGTGGTGGTAGTGTTTTTGAAGAGGTGTTGTATGTGTTTATGATTGTTGAAGTATAGTCGGAAACCTGCAATTCAAAATCCTCTATGGAGTTTGGTCTTGGTAGAATTGTATCATTGTTCCTTAGAATATTGTTGAAGAGGCACCAATCTGTTCTTCTATTATTGCAGTTATGATGAACATGAGTCTATTACAGTTGATAACTATTTTTACTGGATTGTGATCAGAACTGAGTTCGGGGAGGGAGATGAGAGTGATCGGCCAATAGCAATCATTCGTAAGAAGACGGTCGATCGTTGATTGGGCGTTATGGCCGAAGCGAGTGGGGGTGGGTGGAGCGTGGATTTTAACATTATATTAATCCGCGAATTCTCTAAGTTTTTTGGTGGTCGGTATTTTTACAGCCCCAGCTCGTGTGTTTTGCATTAAAATCCCCGCAGATCATAGAGTGTTTTCCTATATCTAGAATTTTCTGTAGATCTAGGGGGAATAGAGTTTTTCTCGTAGAGGGAGGGAAATAGATGGATGTGAAATATGTGTCAACACCACCTGGTGTAGTGAGCATGACCATGGTTGCCTCCGCTGCATCAAGCGGTGGTGTTGGAATATTATGATGCGGAAGGGAATTTTTAATGAGGATCGCAGTTCCTCCTCTAATGCGGTTATTTGAATCTGGAGTTAGTCTATCATTTCTGTATGTGATGTAGTTGTCCAATTTATGTGTGTGTGTTTTGGTCCCAGGTGTGTTTCTTGTAAAAATAAAATATCAGGGTTGTGTTTGTCTATAAAATCCCGCAACTCGATTATACGGGATCTGACACCTTCTGCGTTCCATGTGACTATTGTGAATCCAAGATAAGTTTGTACAGACATTAAAGTATTATACTTGGGTAACTATACCCTGGAAAAATAGATTAAGTTTGTCGTTTTTATCTGCGACCTTGCTCATGGATTTCCTGTATTAAGTAAAGTCGGGAACATGGCAAAGAAGCTTTGCAGCTCCTTTACCGCATCAAAGATTGTGAAAGAGCTGTTATTTTTGGCTTGATTTTCGTTTCTCTTAGGCTTAGTACTTTGATTGTTTTTAATATTGGATCTTGGCTCAATTTGGGTCGTTTCAGCTGTTTCCTGGTCGAGTGGCGCCCTTTGTTGTTGATTATTTTGCGTAATTGCTTGCTCAAAAGTTTTACTAGGTTGTATTACGTTGCTATTAGCAATGAAATTTCTTTTATTTGTCTGGTTTGTTGATTTACATATAGGAGGTTTTGGATATGCGGAACACCCTTCATAGGAGGCAACGTAGCCAAAATTCCCTCAATTTATGCACTTCGGGTTCTCCTGTTTTTGTTTGATGGGGCAAGCCCCAGTGTTGTGGTTTTCGCCACATTTCAAGCATCGGGTGTTCATGGAACAGTTAGCAGAGGAGTGATGGAAGAAGTTGCAGTTGTAACATTGCGCCTTTTACGCTTAAACTGATCAATTTCGACCTGCTAATAAAGCACCTTGGATATTTGAAAAAAGTCTTTTTCGTCGTTCGTTTTTCCGATTTCCGCCATGAAGATGGGTAGCGGTTCTTTTGTTTTAGAGCGTTTTAGCTGGACTACTTTTTCTACTTTGATATTTTCTTTGATGAAATCTTGTTTGATATCATCAGAATCTGTATTTTTCGGTGAGCCTTTGATTACAATTTTTTGAGATCTCAAATTTTCTGGCTGAGTAATATAAAATTCAGCATTTATTTCCTTAAGATATTTCGTGATCTCTCTGTGCTCGTCAGAAGAGTCAGGGAAGACCTTGATTCAGCTACCTGCTAATTTGTTGGTTGATTGTGGAGCAATTCTATCCATTTGCTGCAGAATAATATTGTAATCATTATTGAATTTAAGCATTATTGTTTGAATTTTTTCTTTTTCAGGGGGCGTGGAAACAGCATCCGCAACCTCTTTTGGTTTATTTTAAGACATGGTCTTGAAATGTGTTTGTTAGTGAACTTTGGAAGTTCTAAAACCATTTTTTCCATTCGATATATATTCTGAATATTCAAACTTATGAAAAGAAGATTTATTTAAAAAAAAAGGATTAGAATAACACCACTTAATTTAATAAAAATACCTAGTTATACACATCTCGACACCAAAATTCTTGCTCTTGGAAACAATAAACGGCATTCTTAAGAGCAGCCGTCCCCATAGCACATGAGAGAGAAAGTATATTGATATCGGTGTGTTTTTTTCATCTTTAAGAATTACCACGGATATAAATATATAAGATTTTTCCTCGTCCAATTAATAGATCCTTACCGACATATAGTTGAAAAATAAAGTTGATAATATTTAAGTTTGATTGAGGAAGCCTGTGCTCTGGAGAAGACAGTTTATTCTGCTGAATTCTATTTAATGAATGTCTTCGATATATATACATATGTGTTAGGGTAAAAGTGATTAATCTGGTGATTATATGTATAATTTCCGGTGAATATTCATAATCACCTCTAAGATTTGTAAATATGATAAATTATTGAATATTTATCACACTTCCCGGTAAGCTTATGAAATCTCCAACTCGTAATGGAGAATGTAATATATTCAGATTTTTTTTTGTAGAGTAACGATATATTATATCCTTTTGATTTTTAGAGCACGCTACTGTACGAAATTCGTCAAGTGGTCTTCATAGAGATATATTATTTTGAAATCATTATCTGTTGCTACTGCATGTCAAATAAATTGACCTGCCATGTTGCGTTCATCTGTTGAAAGACCATTGGCCTAATAACAAGTCCTTCCTTGGATACCTTTGAATTATTTCGACAACTTTCACACAAATTTAAGTAAATCATCATCGCTTCGGAAGTAACATTCTTGTAATTTTCTTAGAAGTTCTTTTAAAATTCTGTTTCTACCGCCATGGCCTATTGATAAATGTTCTTGATGAATTATAGTAAAAAGTTCTTCAGAGAACACAAAAAATCTTACATTAGAACTATCTTTACTTATGGTGAAAATTTAAGTTTATCAACATTATCTAGTTTCATTAAGTCGTGTCATTTTAGTCTTTGATAATTTTCCAATTTTGTAGCTACTTTTGTTTTTACTATTATTAACAAGTTACCATATCTTTCTTCTGGCAGAAAAACGCTGTTCACTTTCTTATAGTCCAAAATATTTAATAACTTGGAATTAAAATGTCCATGCATGTCGTCCATTATTCAATATTTTATTTAAGAAAAACCGGCTATCCAGCACGAAATTAGATTACTACGGAAATCACTTGCAACTGACGCGATCCATTTTGGAAAATTTATGAATTTGTAATTAATTAATTTATGGAAATTTAAAAATTATTAAAAAATAAAGATTTCCTTCTCTCGATTGTGTTTAGTAATAACTAAATTTGCAAGACACACAGGGATAAAAATTGACAATACATGCTATACCAGGTTTCTTCAATTTACAAATCTCACAAGCAGACGTAAGATGTTCGAAATGTTACAACTGTCTTATATTTAAATGATATTCAATTATTTATAAATTTTAGTCACAAGTAAGGCATTTTGATTTCAATTTACATGACATTTATAATGACTTGTTTACGTGACGACTACAATTTATCCTCCTAAGTTCAAAAGAAATTAAAAGAGCAAAAAGAATAACATTAAGGTAATGTTTTATCTTAAGACGTGAATTGGCGCTTAGAAATTCGATACATGTAAAATTTTTGCAAAATTGAAAGATATTTTTAAAATCTGAGTTTTTCGAATTTAGTTTCTTTGACCTAATGGCTAGAAACTGACATTTTGAGAGCAGTTCATCTGATTTTTAAGTGAAATTTACATACCAGAAATTGAAAAATTTTCTGTTGAATAGTCTAAGCTGTGAACTTTATCTTATGTTAAAGAAAATGGAATATATATATATATATATATATATACAGATATATTTTAACGATTCCATCGATTAAAGAAAACACTCTGCCGGGCGAACAACCACTTCATCTTCTTTTACGGAAGCAGCAAGAGATGTTACCTAAACTTTAATTCTTAATACTACAGCACACTCATATCCTGTTTCAATTCAAAGATTTCTGCAACAATCAGAAACAATTTCCGCGTTCCTCCAATAAACTTGCTATCGAAACCAATTAAATGCTTAAATCTGTAAGAACATTTGACCATCCACTGTTTATCTTTCAAATATTCTAATACTAATAACTGATATGCAGCATTTATTCTTCAAATCCTCTTCAATTGTTTTAATTATCTAAAATTGTATATATAACCTATCAGTTAGCACGGGAGAATTTTCCAATATTTCTGTTCTTCATGAAACACGAATGGCAAAAGTAAGATAGGATGTGACCACTCGATACCTCGATCTAAAGTTATTGAACCTTTCACTACACAATATTAAAGTTCCATAGATTACTCGCACAATAATACACTTACTCAATGGACTGTATTAAATATATCTCTTTAATGATTCACAAGACCCCAGCACGTGGTACCTTCACAGATAGCTTGTTTTACACTTCACTTGCATTCACACCAGCGAATCCCGCTCTTCTCCCCAGTTACGGTTAGAATCCACGGTTAAATTCCTTATTTACAGGTGGCGCGGTGATAGCAAATGAAAGCGTTAACATACCGGCCCCCATTGACATGTTTAAAATTCAATCATTGTATGTACAACACTATTTCACTAATTACTCAAAATTTGAAGATACATATTCAATGATTATCTACAAACAAGCAAAGAGAACACTATTCAATTACATGAAATTCTCAGTTTAACACAGCATACAATTAAAGAATAAGGCAATATTTTCAATGGAATACACTAATAATATTTACAATTATCAAGAAGAAAAATACATATGTGTACATTTATTAATCAGACATAGGTAATGCAAAAATTTTAGAGACAGACCTCTTAAATACACCAAAATGTGTTTTTATTTGAGCTACACGGATTTTTTATCGTCTCCAAAGAACACACTAATCATTCTGCCTAGTAGCCATTTATATGCTGGCATATTATCTTCAACTAGTAACACTAAATTGCAATTTGAACATTATTCTTTTGGAATATCCACTTATTTCGCTGCTGAAGCTGACTTAAATAATTAAGATGCCCTATTTTCCAGATTAACCGTACTAATTTTGTTAAGCTTTGGCAATTTTTAAGTCTGTTATCATTTGAATTTGAAAAATCTGGTTCAGGAATAGTAGTTACAGTTCGTCCTAGCAGAAAATGCGTGGGAATTAAAATTTCAAATCATCTTCATTAGTTGACAATGGACAGAGGGGTCTCGAATTTAGAATTCCTCCAATCTGCGTGACTACAGTTAAAAATTCTTCATAATTTAAATTAGCACCACTAACAACTCGTTTAAAATGATATTTAAAGGTTTTTACTACGGCTTCCCAAAGTCCGCCAAAATTTATGGATCTAGGTGGGATGGATTTCCACTCATTACCTTCACTAGCTAAAAAATCAGCCAACACTTTGTCTGGATCCTGAACCATTTTATGAAGTCTCATAATTTCCTTATTCGCACCCTGAAAAGTTTTTGGTATTATCAGAATATAATTTAGCACTTTTGCCGTGGTGGGCAATAAATCTCTTCAAAGTAGCTATAAAAGCCCCTGAACTAAGGTCAGATACCATTTCTAAATGTACAGCTTTGGAAACAAAAATACAAACATAAATCTTGTGTAAAATACCTTTACTTTGATTTCTATATTTTATGAAAAACGGACCACAAAAGTCCACACCTGCACAATTAAATGGAAAATTTGGTCTTACTCGATCTCTAGGCAGGTCACCCATAATTTGAGATGAAATAACTGGATTAGCTTTAAAACAAATGATACATTTATGTAAAAATTTTCGATAGGTAGATCCACCACTTAAAGGCCAAAACTTTTCTCTGACTTAACTAAGTAATGCTGATGCACCTACATGAAAATATTTAACATGAATATAATCAATAATTAATAAAGTCAATTTGTGATTTTTAGGCATAATATCAGGATGTTTCTTAGATAAATTATAACCTGAGTTAACCAAGCATCCAGAATTGAATTTGAAATTTCAACATTAACATCAAGTATTGTTTGGGGAATTAAATCAGTAATTTTCCGAACTAATAACATTTTTAATTCTTTGTGAAAACTTTTTTTTTATTTGCTATAGTAGTCCTAACGCATCCCCTCATTGTCAATGATGAATCATTTAAACACGAGATCAAAGTATTTATTTTTCTTTTTTAAGTTGCAAACGATTAGCGCTCTCTGAACTTATTAAACATATTTGACTTCCAACATCTAACAGACACCTGGCTTCTTCCCAGTCACCTTTTTTATTTTTAACCAAAACTCTAACAGTACTCAGTAAAACATTTTTGTTTTGCTCTTTGCGAACCTGCTAGCTACAATATTTTCATTGAGTTCGCAGGAAGGGTGGGAAACATTCATAAATTCTTCATTTTGACCTTCACGGGCAGACATTTTGTCTACTTTAGGTTTGTCGAAGTTTCTCGAAAAATGAATCATTTTATGATGTAGTTTTCCACAAAAGCAACTTCTACTCGAACATCTTTTACATATCATTCTGAAGCAAGACATTTAAATCACAGATTATTTATTTTAAGTACTTCAATGCGATCTTGAACTGAAAGCATCCTAAATCGAGGACACAAATATAACGCACGTTTCTCATTTTTACACATTACACATATATAGCTTTTTATTTCTGAAATAAACACTTTTGACATCCTTTTCTGATACTCTGAATTATAAGGATTTTTTTATTTTATTTATTTTTGGATACTACTTCCATTCATTGATGACTCATATTTATATTTCTATCTCGAAGAAAGATAAATATCAATTTCTCTCGCAAGTTGTTGCGGTTTAAAATACCCTTCACCCTCTTTTATTGCTTTGTGCGTTTTCAGTTCTTTATCAAGGTCGCTAAATATTTTATCCGAAACAATCAATTCACATACCGATTTAAAATCACTTACTTTTCACAATTGACAATAATATTCGAAATTAGCAGATAACCTCGACGCGAATTGTACAAAATTTTCATTGGGTAATTTTTACGCAATGCGAAATTTATTTAAACTCTCTTGTGGGGTGGAATTCTTTTAATATTACAGATTTCAGTTTATCGTAATTATTGATATCCTTCTCTTTCATATAAACCATTAAATTTGATGCCTTTTCTTCTGATATATTTAGTAGTATTTCCGCTTTTAATTTTTCAGTCACATTTTTTGGTTTTAAATGCTTTTTCTATTGTTTGGTAGAAAAGATTATAAGATTCTACTCAAGTAGGCACAGAAATCGTAAAAGTTTTTACACTTTTAATTAGATTTTCATTGCTTCTGTTTAAAGTATCTATATCAGTAACTTATCTCGACGAGTTTCTTTTTTAAGGTTTTCTAATTGTAAATCATTTTTTAATTGAGTCAGATTAATTTTCTCTGATTCTAATTTCATTATTTGTCTTTCCTTAATTGATTGATTTCTTTTCCTCAATAACATAATCAACGATATTTTGAACGAATTAAATGTCATTAATATACAAATCACAATTTTCAATAATATTTCTTAAGTCAACGACTTTTGCTCCATCAGGAATCATCAAGCCTAATTCTTCAGCCACGAGGGTTAACTAGTCTTTTTTTAATTTTCCAATTATAGACATGGTTTATTAAATTTCAGAGAAGAAAACACAATAGAGAAATTTCTCCACCTCAAAAACAGGATCGATGTTTTGCTTTAGTGCGGTCACTTCTGCACTGATTTGGCACTTTAATCCATAGAAGAATATCAGAATATCACACTTAATCCATATCACAAACTGAAGAATATCACTTACTTCTATTCACGATACACAATCTAACACTTATAAACTTTTATTTCCTACCGGTACTTTCACTCCGGCGATGCGGACCACATGGACCTTTCACTACACAATATTAAAGTTCCATAGGTTATTTGAACAATAATGTACTTATTCAATGGAATGTATTAAATATATCTCTTTAATGATTCACAAGACCCCTGCACGTGGAGCCTTCACAGTAGCTCTTTTTACACTTCACTTGCATTCACACCAGCGAATCCCGCGCTTCTCCCCAGTTACGGTTAGAATCCACAGTTAAGTTCCTTATTTCAAGGTGGCGCGGTAAAAACCATATCATTAATATACGAATATAAAGTAACATGCAAGCTTTAACAGTTATAAGAATTTTAAACAAAATTATGTTTCCTTAAAGCTTCTTTACCTTAAACCCTTCTAAACATGAAATAACAACACAATGGTTTGCTCGTCTGATTTATTTTCAAACCTAACTTACGTCCTATGATAATTTCCTTTCTCTTATTGAAACATATATATCATAAAAACATATGTTCAATAGATACATATTGTGAATATGTTTATTGATGTGAAAAATAGTAATCGCTGGGAACGCTGGGAAGTATATCGGGCACATAGGCCGCGGAGCGGCCCTTAAGCTCGGGTCGGTTTTATTATAGCAAGACTTGGCTTAAAAGTTGAAGATTAAAACATTCTGCTTGATGGGATCAGTAGCTGTGCTCTGATTGGTTGTCTCTGAGGTCTGGTAAGACTAGCAGTTTGGATGTACAGGTTTCGGTCAGGGGTGGCGCTGATATCTTGGTTTCCTATTGGTTACTGTGGTATGGAGGGGAGCTTTCCTAATGGCTGCCCTTGGCTGATGTGTTTGAATTAGGGGTGTGTTTACGTTGTGTGGCGTATACGGCTTGTGAATGAAGTTATTAAGTTACGAGTGTATAAATTTTTTTTTGTTTAAATTAAATTATAGAGAATATAATACGTGAGAAAATTAAGGAGGGTTGTAAGAATCAAGAAGTACTACTCTGGGTCGTTTAATGTTTTCTCTTGGGGTGTAATTTCAAGAAAAAAAATAGTAATCTTTAAAACCTTCTAATAATATACTTGAGAATAACACCACTATATTAAATGAGTTTTACTTCATATATATGTTAATATATCATTTTTTCAATAAGGCACAACGACGAGCATTCTTGTTTGATACTTAATACGGCACTCCTCAAAGAGAAGCCGTGAATAATGAAATCAAATGTATTTTGGTTCTGCTGGAAAGTGTTGAGGTTTACAAGACTGCAAGCGTCTAACCCCTCACGTACTTCTTTCCTCCGTTCCTTCCTGAACATCTGCTTAGATTAACGCACAGCGTGTTTACGTCAGGGACTTCGGCATTCAGAAAGGAATCAGCTGTCACCGCCATACAGTGGACGGGCAAATTCTTTGACATGGACGAAAAATAACGAATATTTATTTTTTAGGCTTACTGAGTTAATATCATGGTCTTGAATTTTACGAAACGCAGGGATAAACATTGCGAAAAAACTCAAACTACCATATTTCTACGCAAAACCATGCTGTACAGATTTATTTAATTTTTTATTGGAGTAATATTTACATTTTTCTTAAGATATATTTATTTTCAATATTTATCGTTAGCCTTGATTTCAGGGTCTGAAAAGAATATAGCCAATAACTTTAATAATTTATCATCTGCTTAAATTTTTTGTCAGCCTTTTTTTTTTTTTTAATATTTGAAAAGAACATCCTAAATAGCTTTCATAATTTATTGTCTATTGTACTGCTTGCCCTTTTTTTAATATTTGAAAAGAACATTGTCAAAAGTTTTCATCGGCTACTGTAATATGTTATCGTTTGCCTTTATTCGTTTTGTTGTAATATTGGCATCATTTTTGAACTTTAGAATGTTTTTTCTAAAGGTTGTGCATTCTATA
>BMAW01077052.1:0-10497 GCA_019974015.1 Nephila pilipes
ATAACTAGGGATCCCAGACCTAAATCCATACTAACTTTTATAGAACACATATATCTCAGTATGTATAAAAAATTTCAAGACTCTATCTTGAACAGAAAAAAAGCCTTAGGGATTAGAAAACACTTACATCTTCAAAAATAAAAGTCTGAGAAAAATGCATTTAAAGTTTTTAAAGGCATAAAACAAAAACTAATAATACTTGCAAAGATCTAAATTTTTAATATATTATTTAACTACTTATATAATATATGAAAACACTACTTTAATTAAATATTATGGCAAATATTTTTATTTATTCAAAATATGTTTTTGCAAAATATCGATATAGCATTTTTTACGATGACAGATAATTCAGCTTAAAGTTAACATAATAATTTCACAAAAGTTTTAAAACACAATACACTTATAAAAAATAATAATGATATAAATAAAAGTTTAAAAAAAGTTAAAAACTACCAGGTTTGTACATAGTACCTAATTTTTTCTGAACTTTAAATCGACGCAATTTAGCAAGTTTTATTTTTTTCTGCGCAACTTTAAAATTTGCAGATTTCCTTTTCTTTCTGAAATAGGTTCTCCTACAATGAGTAAAGTACACTAAATGTTCTGATGACAAACTTGTTACAAATTCAATTAGCATCCTGAAATGTTTTTAAGAGTTTTTAATGTTCCAACAATAAATTCAGGTATTGCACTCGACATGGCAATCAACACGACTCCTAGAAGCTGTATTTTCTTTGGAATATTTGTCCCATATCATCGAATGTAATGCTTCATTAGAATTGTGTGTCAAACCTCTGACACATGTGCTTAATAATTTAGTTGGCAAATAGGCAATAGTTGATAAATAGGCAAGATTTTGGGCAAATATTCTTTGTTGATTGTTATTTTTACCCAATCTTTGTGAATACCTGATTTTTTTCCACGTGCTAATGATAACTGGTAAAAACACCAAGAGTCAAAGAGCAAGATTGTGTCCCGGAAACTAATACTCTCAGATCTTTCCCATAATTTCACAGCTGCATTTACTTCCATTGCACTAGATGATCCGACATGTGTTGTACTACAAACATTTTGTTGTCCTTTGTACCAAATACGAAATTCAGCACTTTCTTCTCCAAGCTCAAATTTAGTCTGTTCACATTCTCCACGCCGCTTTGACATTACTTCGTAGTCTATCACAAAGCCAGTCAGCAAGTCGATAACATATCCTATTCCGATATTTGACGTTGACATATGTTCTCTTGTCAATCAGCTTCCATCATATGACATTCCAATACCGACTATATCTTTATCATTCCTTGAGCCCTACGCCTCAATGACATCTTTACGAATATAAAGCAACGGCTGATTTGACCCAACAAGATGTCCAATCAGAACTTTTGGCTTATAATGTCTTTTAAAAGTTTTACTAAACATTATGTTTCAATTCATATGCATGCAGAATTTTTCCAACGATGAGTAGCCAAGTCACAAACTTAACATACCTTGCACTAATCTCATATTTACATCAAATGGAACATTAAAAAATTGATGCTTGCTAACATTTGATATTTGATGTAATATAGCATCAACTAATTGTTATGAACATGTTTCACTCTATGTTTGGTCACAATTAACACATACAACATTCACTTTATATGCAAATCTATTTCTTAGAACCATAGCAAAGTTTTAAAGATACACTATGGCAAATATTGCTTAAAAATATTCCAAACTTATCTGTAAACAAACATTCAGTATCCACTATAATGTAATTTGAAAGATACTTTTATATGTAGCAGAAGTATTTAAGACATTTGTATTCTGAAGTTTTGTAGTTATATCCTCTAAAGCAGCTTTTTAGCATTGTCATTATCAGCAGTACTCCATCTCTTAGAAATGTTGATTCTCTTCTCAAGCTGCGAAAGTTTTGTCCATGGCATTTAATCAACAGAAAAAACTTCACTTAAACAATTTAAAATAGCTTTTCAGTTATATAAATTATATGCAGAATAAATATTGGTCTTGAGAAATACCTTTTCTTATCAATTTTGGCTAAGTAACTATAAGCACATCAAGAACTCAAAATATAAACAAACATAAATGATTTTAGTAGTGAAAGTTGAAGTTAATATCTACTTCTCTGCAAGTATCGATATTATTTAAAAAATATCAGTAATTAATTAAATTTAAGAATGGAAAAATGCTTTAAAATGAAACCGAAACTAACCACGCCCCCCTCAGCTGTCAAAAATATTGACTGACAATGTTCAGAAAACTTAAAATATCTTAAAAACTAATTGGTTAATAGATCTAAAATTTGGGGCCAAGATTCCCAAATGTATGGGCTACAGGAAAATGCAAAAAAAAATTTTTCGATAAATTTGTCATTTTTAGGGTACTGTGTAGCCTTAAAACATTTTGCTTGTAAAAATAATAATAATAAAAAAAATTAGGAACCTGAAGGAGTTATTTTCTCTTCTTGATAGTTCTTGCTTCTGTAGAATCTGAGGGTTGGAAGCTCTATTTCTTTACTGTTATTAATATTCATTTTGAATAATTCTACTTTTTCGAGAACTTGACAGTGAAAAAAGTTAGCATATATTAAAATGAAATTAGCAAAACAGATTTCAATTTTTGTTCTTATTTTTAATTTAATTTGTCCGAAAAGGCAGGATATTATTTAGTTTTGTAATAGTGGTTCTTCAAGGTTGGGATATACTTTTGTAAATTCCCTGTGTAATATGGTTGAACCTCTATATTTCGAACTTCTTTGCAACAAAATTCTCCATACATGGAATTTTTTCCCAGAGAAACTTAAATTTTTTTATAAATGCAATTTTTTATGAAGAACAAAATTTCTATAAAACTAAGAATTTTGTTTGTGTTAAAATATTTTAGCATAAAACAATAGTGTTTATCTACTGCAACAAAATGGCGGTACTGTATTCTAGCACTTTTAACACAAGCACAAAAACTTATGACTTAATACTCACCAATCAGAGCATATTAATATATAATCGCTTTAATCAAGATGAACCCAAAGATGATAATAGCGACCATGAAGAAAGTAAGTAATGAAAGTATTCCAAACTGTCCAAAACGCCTTGAGATTTAATCCTAACGTTTTTGAAAAAAAATTCACCTTTAAGAATAAAAGTGAACATTAATTTAAAACAGCCTCAGCAAATATTATGTTCAAAAGTACATTAGATATTATTTTGTCCAAAAATAAGTAACAATTTAGCTTTCGTTATGTACAAACATTCAATTTTTAGTACAATGTAAGTAAATTTGTAAATTACATATGTATTTGTAGGATTTTTTTAAGATAATCTTTTTTTTTTTTTTGATAGCTTAGTGTTTTATGAATTCTTTGTCCCTCAAAAGATAAACTATACATAATTTCATAGTTTGAAAAAAAAAATGATAAAAATTCAAAATACATTTCTCTTTTTAGAACTTTCTATTTTTCTAAGAACCTTCAAGATATGACGTTGGAATATTTGCGAACTTCTTTTCACCAACCTCGGAAACTTCTTATTAATTTGAATCGCATAAAATTACAATTTCTTCCCAACCAAAATGAAACGTGATTATGATATTAGATGATGGTAGAAGTTAAGTGAATTGAGTGAAAGATAGTGTTGATATATAAACGAAATAGTATTGAAAGGGAAATGAAGAGAGATAGAGGATAACAACTGAGTGATAAATAAGTTATTAAGCATCGTGTAAGTAGCGAGTAAGTTATATCAAAGCATCTTGGTTAATCTTTTTGATTGAAACGAATCTCAGTTAAAGTACAAGATAAAAATCGTCTGTTGAAGAGAAGTGTTTCAATCAGGAAGAGGGAATTGATAAGCTATGACTTTATTAATTGATCATAATTTAGAATTGACGAGTTGAGAGGGATTTGAGAAAGAGTGACCTTGTCTATTTTTAGTAATAAATAAAGTATTTCATCTTTCTCTAACATATCTTCAGTTGGAGTCAAAAATTATTGACTATTTAATTATAAGGAATGATGGCAGTAGAATTAAATAATGAAGGACGGTCCTCAAAAGTTCAGTACATAATGACTGGCTCTACTTCATTCACAAAGCTCTAATTCACATCTTGCTGGAATACGCTGTGAAATGTTTTATTTCTACAATTACAGTGAGTAGGTCTTGTAACAAAATTCATCAAATGACTGGTATTTTAGGTTAATTAATTTTAAATAACTTTTTACCTATTTTTTTTATTTTAAGGAAAGTTGAAGCAGTTGTCAATCTTCATGTAAAAAAAAGTGCAATAACTTGAGTAATTTACAAATATAGATTAAGACATAACGGTCTGCATATCTTTCTTATCACACACTGTCAAAAACAAAAGTTGTCCTAATTTCGTTTTTTTTCTGTGCTGTTTAGATATATATCTATATGCATCAGTTACTGAATTTTTTAAAGTTTATTAAGCACAATACTTCATGGAATCGTACACAGAACAGAACAAAAAACACTTATACTTGCTTAACTGTGCCACATTAATGAATCAAACGATCATTCAGCTGTGGAACAAAAAACAAACAAAAAAAAAACTTATTTCAATCAAAGTTGTTCCAAATCCTGTCACACGCTAGAAGATAGTAGAATAATAAAAAAAATAGACCCAAAAATAACTGAAATCATCTTTGCTTTTGACACACATGCAAATGGTTATGCATCCGGTTCTTCTTCAAGCGAAACCTTTTTGTTGTTGTTACGACTCATTAGGAAGAATAAACGCAGTAGCAAAATGCTCCCTAAAGACAATGAAGTGAAGAGAAGAATCGGTGAAAAAATAAACTCAACCGTTTCGTTGTTATTATTATTATTATATTAAATGAAAACAAGCAGCAGCTGGAGGCCATCTGATTGTGTATTTTCACCAGTTCTCGTTTACTTTTTGTGAATGAAAGATTCTTCGCTTCATTTCACATTAAAGACCTGGTGCCATCAATTGGTCGGAATTCCATTCTATTTCCCATTGGTCTCAATCAGGATGCCTGTTGAAACGTCTTTACGGTTAATAGTCTGGAGGAATGGTAAACAGAAGGATTTCACCTGTATTGAGATAAAGGTGGAAATGATTTAGTCAAAAGTGGACATTTTGGTGATATAATTTTAGAACGCAATTAAAAGTTTCTGAGTATTGATTAAAGAGACATTTTTTTTACTTTTAACTATTCTAATTTTAATTTTATTCATACAGACTTTTATATATAGCTGTAGACATGATTTAATTTAAAGCGCATGATTGATTAGTTCAATCAATCATTGGACATAGTGAATTATAGAAGGAGGAAATGATTTCCGCTTTCTCTAAAAATAGGAATTCAAATGCTTGTAGTTTTGAGCATTGCTATAAATATTCGGACAAGAATTCTTTTTGAATTCCTTTATCGCTATAAATATTCGGACAAGAATTCTTTTTTTATTCAATTAATATGAATTAATTTATTAGAGATATGATAAAGGAAGTTATTATTTAAGCTTCCAATCAAAATTGTTTTAAATTCGTGAATATATTTTTAACGCTATTGAATTTGTAATTATCTTCTCTTAAATTTTATTATATTTGTTGGAATGTAACAAAATGGATATGAAGGAAACAAAACAAAAACTATTACATCTGTGTATTTTTTTCCATCCATTTTCAAAGGTATTTTATGCCTCTTTTAGTCATTCATCTATAGGTATTCAGAATTTTAAAAATTTAAAGTTACTTTCTAAAAAATTGGAGAAAAAACGCAACTTAATAAAAACTTTATTTTTTAAAAAAAATAATTGACTTTTCTTAATACACTTTACTGCATTGCAGAAAGTCTGAGAACTTTGTCTGAGAAAGAGTTTGAGAAGTTAATTAAAAAGTCCACAGGATTAACTTTATATCGCTCAGTTCAAAATGACTGATAAACGGGTAGTATAAACAATAAATATAAAACACGTTTTCATTTTATTCAGAGAACATAGTCTTACTTATTAAAATAATTAATAAAAACAATTAATGGAATTTTATAGAAACTTCTTAATATTTTTTGCTTTTTGCATTATGCTTAGTTACATTGCATTAAACTCAAAAGTTTAGATCTGAGAAAGTAATCAACAGCTGCATAGGAGTAATATTATATCGCCCCAATCAAAATGACTGACGTATGGATTTGTTAAATAATAAATAGAAAATTTGCTTTTATTTTATTGAAAGAAAATAATATTTCTTATCTGTACAATTAATTAGAAATTTGATAAGAAAAGTAACACGATTTGACGGAAATGTCTGATATTTTTTTTTTTAACTTGTTTAATGCATTTTGCATTAAACTCAAAAGTGTAGATAAGAGAAAGTTTGATGGTCCATGGGATTTAAATTATGTTGCCAACGGAGAATAAACAAATACTTTAAATAATAAGTATAAAACATGATTTGATTTTATTAAGAGAAAATAATTAGTATTACTTATCAAAACAATTGTCCCAATGGTCATAGTCACGAATTCGCTGCTAACGTTATTTCCGTCGAGGTGTAGGTTCTAGTTCTGATACAACTAAAGATTCGACGTGTAGTGGCGTTAATATATAATAAATACGAGTATTTCAAGGCTCCAAATTGTCATCATTGACTAATTTGGAAAATTAGTGACCAATTCGTGAATTTTATTGTTATTATTTTGACAAATATCCGTCGATATTTCAGAAAGGAGGTGTCAGCTCAGTTGTCATCCTCGTCACTTGACACAGGCTCAAATTTACGAGGTGCGCCGTCAATATCTCTTTTTCTTCTTCAATAGCTTCTGATGTTTCTAAGTGAGAAGTCAAGGCTCCCATCTACCGGTCATTTTGATTTCGTAAACGTAATGTTAATCCTATGGAATTTCTACTACTGTTTTCAAATCTTTACTATTTTATCTATTCGAACGCAAAAAAAGTGCACCCGAAAGAGCAAAAGATAATGAAGGTTTCTGTGGAATTACAATTATTCTTATACCTATTTTAATGATTCCTTTGTACGTTTTCCGGTCTTTAAAAAAATATTCCAAAATATTTTCTAAATTTGGAGGGAAAATGTAATTCCGCAGAAACCTTCATTATTTTTTGCTCTTTCGGATTCACTTTATTGCAATCAAGTAGATAAAATAGTAAAGATTTGAGAATAGTAGTAGAAATTCCATAGGATTAACTTAACGTTCACAAAATCAAAATGGTCGGTAGACGTTAGCCTGTACAAGCAATCAATCAAAAAATATCAATAAATTTAATAGAAACATTCATTATATTTCAATAGAAAATTTTACTTTGTATGTGTGTGTGTGTGTGTGTGTGTGTGTGTGTGTGTGTGTGCGTGCAATACACCGTATTATATTGCAATAAACACAAAAGTGTAGATTTCAGAAAATAATTATAAATTCCATAAAATTTACATTATGTTGCCCAATTCAAAATGACAGATAAACGGATACTTAAAATAATAAGTAGAAAATAAGTTTTTATTTTATTCATGAAAATAACAAGTCTTAGTTAACGAAATTTAACTTTAAGCCGACAGAGATATAAATAACTATATATTTTAATAACTACACGCGTCACTAGAGTTCTACAACATCAAAAACGAATATTGCTTGAAATATATCCCATGTCTAACGATGTGTTCGAAATGTTTAAGTCTGGAGTATAATTTTCAGCTTTATAAATGACATGAAAAAATAAATAAAAATGTGTTTGTTTATTATAATGAACTCCATCTTTAATCTAGTGTGAATAAAAGTTAAATATAGCACTTATGTAAGCCGTTTTCAGTGAAAGTACGATATCCTAAGAAAGTTATTAACATATCATTATAAAATATTTCTTATGTCGATGGTTATTGCCTCGTAGTCGAAGTTAAGCACTTATCTAAGTCGAGAAACCGTAGTTAAAACGGTTTACTACAGTTGATAAATTGCCTACGGTTTATTAAGCATTCACCCTAGGCAATTCACTTGCGTGATATAGTGAATCTTATTACAGCTTATTATATTAGATTATTGTGAGTCATGATTATTTGCTACGCTCTGTGCACTAAGAAAGTAAAATTGCAGAGAGGAAGGTTATTTAGTTTACAATTTTGGGATTTTTATGGAAAAAATTTGATTCCTTTATGAAAATTACGCCACTTAATAAACTTGTAGATTTTCATCACGTCAATGAAAACATTCCCTTTTTATTATTAAATTCCTACTATTAGTTCACACTCTCCCTATATATGTTTATATATCTTGTTCAAATTTTCAATCGTTAATAAAATACTTTTTATTCATCCACTCAAGTTCAAATACATTTGTTTAAACTTGTAGTGGATGACACTTGATGTTAATACAGTTTTTTCAAATATTAATTCATTAATTAAAATTTAATTGGTGAAAAGGCAGTTTAGTCCAACCACTTGACGCGATTTCAAAATTTGCAAAATTTGGCGATTTTTTTTTTTTTTTTTTTTTTAGCTGAACGTTAATCGCTGGAAAAAATTTCTTTTGCCACTTAATATTGTGATTCTGTCATATGTATGTACATATTTATATTAATTGTAATTATTTAATAAAAAGTATCTAAAATAAAAAAATAATTTGTTGACCTAAGTAGGAATTGACTAATTTTTTTTTTATATTACTTGTTTATTCATTCTTGTTTATACACTTGCTTTCTTCTATCCAGCACGATCAGGACCACGATAGTGTCGTATAAGCGAATTCGCCGGATTATAGAGCGTCAATATAATTTTCACGGGGATACCATAGATAAATCACTCTAAAAATAAAAGAAAATTTAAACGCTAAAATTATGTATTTAATGTGTTTATACATCTTTTGAACCAGAGCTGAAAATATAAATATCCCACACATTATTTCGATATTCTAATGATAATTAAAGTGATAATTAAAACAGTGATAATTAAAACAAGTTGTGAACTATCTTAGTCATATGTCTATGTTTATTAGTTTTATTATTACTTGAAGAACACGTCTGGAACGTTTTACTTTGTAGTACATTCGATACACAAAGTTATAATATTGTACAAAAAGGATATGTAACCTGCAATAAAACAAGAAACACTGAAATTAAATTAAAACAGATAGTTACGATAAACACAAGGTTGAAATGCGAGAGGAGCTGTGTCGTGAACTGGCGGTTAAGGTTTAACCATCTTCCTTCATTATTTAACTACAGTTAAATAACTTAACTCTAATTTAAAATAAAACTCTCAGATAACTTAAAATCTTATTAAGTAGTCAATAAGTTAACAGAATCTAAAGAAGTCAGAAAAAGAACAGCGAAATTTCTTATCTGTCAACACAGAATATATATATATATGTGTGTGTGTGTGTGTGTGTGTGTGTGTGTAAATTTATCAATCGAATTAAATACGATGGTTTGTGTGCTATTGTACGAACCAATTTAATATCGGAACTGAATTTCGTCACAAAGGCGTTAGTTGAAGGAGAAAAATAATGAAAAAGGTAGCAATTCTGATATTTGGTCGAGCAATGTATGAAAAATATATGGTACCAAAAATTATGCGTCCTAACCAACCACATTTTGCGGAAGTGGTAACCGTCAGCCGCCCCATGTATAATGGGAGGCCTTCGATTGGAAGAACCTCCTTCTTTGTTGCAGTTTTCTACTCTCAAAAACATTTTGTATAAAAATGTTTTTGAAAACTTTTTTTACCGATTTAAAAAAATTTAAGTTCCTGAAATGGAATTTTTATAACCAAATTTCTAGTTATAATCTACTTCCTCTTTCCCTTACTTAAAAAGTTACATATTTCTAATTTTTTTATACCTAAATCCTGTGTCGGACCTACAGCCATCGAGTCCAGAGCGGATATCTCCCAGAGGCTTCCCTTATTGAAACGATCACCGGATAAAAAGTCAATATAAATATATAATTAATATTCATTTCAATAAGTTATATAGTTAATTTAGTTAAGTTTTTATTAGAAGCAACACGAGGGCTATTGGCGACGGACCTCGCAGTTTTGAACCTCGGTCAAGGGATGAGGAAGAAACCTAAGCTGGTACACTCCTCTCCTGACTTCCACACCACGCCACGGGGGGACTTTGGGCCCCGTCATATTTAACGTGCATCAGCCCCGGCTACACGGCGGGTCTTAGACAGCCAATGATCGAACCCGCAACTGAACGAAAACCGACAGTCACGAATCCGAAACCATGACCACTAGGCTACCGCAGCCACAATTATATAGTTAAAAGGACTTGAAAAAAAAAGACCATCGAAAACAATTTATTTAAGGGATTATTAATCTGTCCTTTTTGACGGTTTAAAAAAGTTTTTAATTTTTTTTCAATAAAAATAATCTAAAATAGTTTTTCTTTTTGACTTTTGAAATTTCTTCTATAGCCTCATGAAAATTAATGTTTTTAACTACTATATTTTCAATGGAAAATACGTACACCAAGTCACGACTTAAAGTTGATCGAAGATAGCTTTTAATCAA
>BMAW01077057.1:0-11284 GCA_019974015.1 Nephila pilipes
TTCATTTCAAGCTTGTTATACTTATGGTGATATTTTTCCATCGAAAACATTTGTAATTTTTGGTGAGTTTCGTCTCTTGAACTCGAGAAGAAATGCTCAAGGGGGTAACATCGCATTTGACATTTCTGCTTGGTGAGTTCATATATTCGAACTCGAGAAATGTTAGAGTTGGTGTCGAAAATACGAATATCATGTGACTGATTATTCTGACCAAAGATGAAGAAAAATAGAACCATCTAGAAACCATAAGCAACCAATTACGTTTGTGTTAAAAACATATGGCCGCATAATGAGGACAGATCAAGGTATCTATGGGATATTCGCTATTGTGTTCATTAAAATTCCATATTGGCCGGCCGAATATCTTACAGACTACAAGAAGCAGCTCTTTATATTGATAGAGGCTGAAGAACTGGTGATATTACGTAGAACTTTTTCTTTAAAAAAAATTACTATAACCTACATAATTTTATTACAATGCCAACACTATAATAACTGTATGTCTGTCACCAATGTCTGTTGAATTTGTTAACTGATATCTAAGAATGAATAAAAGCATGAAAACCATCTAATTGAATGTGCACCCAGGGCAGCAATGTATCGCGAGGATGGTTTGTTAGTGTGTATATTGAAATCATCACGAGTGACAGTTGTTAGCATTCATCGTGAGAGTATACAGTTATTAGAATGGTAATACTACTCTAATGCATGAGGGGGAAAAAAACCAGAACGCAGTAGGATTCGACCCAATGTCTGTTGAATTTGTTTCAAAGAATCCAAGATCAGGCGGTCGGTCGTTGTCGGAGAATAGAGAATCGCTCACTTTTACATCAACAAGTGTTATTACTAATAAACCTCAAATAGCTTTACTGGATACAGCAAAATTAATGATCGTGGATAACTTCGGGATGTTTCATGAAATGCGTGCCTTGCTAGATTGCGGAAGTCAGTCATGTTTTATTTCAAAGCACTGCACTGATAAATTTAAATTACAGAAAGAAAAAATAAATATGGTAGTTTCATGTTAGAATAAGTGCTCGTACGCTATAAACTCTGTTGCAAAAACAAGAATTGCGAATCTAAGTGGAACTTTTGAGAAAGGAGTAAAGCTTTTGATAGTCTCGAATATTACATATTACACATCTGCTAAACAATTTGACATTAACCCGTTTGAGTTAGATAATTTAAAATTAGCACACGTCACTTTCAATAAACCACGTGTTGTTGATATTTTGTTGGGAGCATAAATATTTTACGAACTCTTAAAATTTGGTTAGACTGATATAATTTTGCAAAATACAGTGTTTGGGTTCATTGCTGCTGGGAGTATTCCAATACAAAACGAAACTTCTTTTCACTGTGGGTTAGTTATGAAAAATTTAGACATAACTTTGAGGAGCTTTAGGAAAATTGAAAATGTTGAGGTAGAAAATATAACGGGAGCCTAATTCATGAAGATCATTTCATAAAAACGCATTTCAGGAATGACGAAGGACGCTATGTCATTAAAATGCCTTTAAAAGGAGTACCCCGTGTTTAGGTGGGTCGAAGGGCATCGCAGTTAAGAAACTGAATTCTCTTTGGCAACGTTTGAGAAGAGAAACCGAGTATTTGAAATTGTATTGAGAATTCTTAACCGAGTACGAGATTCTAGGCCATATGTAGACAACTAACGAAACTCTAAAATACATTATGCCTCATCATGGCGTTTATAAACCGGAAAATAGTACTACGAAATTACGTGTTGCTTTTAATGCTTCAGAAGCAACAACGTCTTTACTGTCGCTTAATGATAATTTGTATGCAGAATATGTTGTCCAAGATGACTTATTTTCTATTTTATTTTGGTTTCAGAAACATCCTATAGTTTTTACGGCAGACATTAAAAAGATGTACCGACGAATTAAGATTAGTTCCGATCAGTGTAATTGGCAGTGCATTTTATGGAAACATCAAAATTATGAAAAAATACACATTTTTAAATGACTCACTGTTACCTATGGGACCCAGTGTGTCCAACATCGTGTGACAAGAGTGTTGCAACATGAAAGACGAAACTATGCAACGATGAAAGAAAAAACTATCCGTTAGGTGCAGCAGCAGGCAGAGATTTAGATGTTGACGACATTCTAAGTGATGCTGAACACTTATCTACTCCCATTGAACTTCAAATTCAAAGCCAATTAATCCGTTTATTAAAGTCAGGTGGAATGGAACTCCACAAGTGGAGTTCGAATCAGTCATTATAGTTGAAAAACGTTTCAGCGACGGTAGAAGAATACAACTTTGATAGCCAGAACTCGGAAACTGTTAAAACACTTGGTCTGCGGTTTAAACCTATGGAAGACACCTTTTGTTTCAATATTCAACCATTTGTGAGTTCCGTGACACAAAGAACGATGCTATCTGATTTTGCAAGATTGTCTGACCCTTTAAGTCTTTTGGGTCCAGTCATAATTACAGCAAATATTTACAAGCAGAAGCTGTGGCTTCCTAAGCTAAACTGGGATGACGAAACTCTTTTGCACGTCAGATAAAAGCGGGATAAATTTCGCGAAGAGTTACTTGAATTGAGACACTTGAATATAGAACGCTATGTCTTAAGTCCTAATGCCCAACAGATTGACTTGATAGGCTCCGGAGATACTTTTAAGGATTCGTATGGCTGTTATTTATACTCGTTCAGTATCCATGATAGGCGAAATCAAGGTGTCATTCTTTTGCAGACCATCCCAAGACTGGAATTGTGTGCAGCAGAAATACTTTCGAGCATTTTAGTCAAAGTTCGAACAGCTTTGGACTTGCAAGTTCGTGGAGTATATCCATACTCGGACTCAACAGTAGTTCTTGAATGGATTGCTTCGCCCTCTCTGACTCTTAAGGTTTTCGTTGCAAATCGAGTAAAAAAGTACAAGAAGGAATGAAAGACTTTAGATTGGATTATGTGAATACAAATGATAATCCAGCTGACTTAATATCACGAGGTGTTAGTCCTGAAAAAATTCAACAACTAGAATTATGGTGATATGGGCCTGATTTTTTGTCAAATATTGAGTGTTTCAAAACTGAATGTGAACATTTCACCTTAAGTGAAGCTGAACAATTTCAACAAGAAATAAAAGAGAATTGTAAATTTCAGAACAATGAACTCGGGTTTCTTAGTGAAATTTCTAGTTTTGATTATATTTTTGATGTTACTAATTCTTATTTAAAATTAATTAGTATATTATAAGCTTTGTTTTCAGATTAATCTCAAATATTAAGGGTTGCACCAAAGAAAAAGGAACCTTAACAACTGCAGTTAAAAAGAAGTAAGCCGTTTCTTTTAAAATATACTGCTGTTTGTAGAAAATGCAACACCATGAAAGAATCATCAGAATCAAATGAAATTTAATGCAGAAACGACTTGTACTGATACAAATAAATGATGAAATTTTCAAAACAAAAGAAACAAATTAAGCGTCCGAAATCAGTATTTGGTGCAGCCACCATGCGCTGCAATAAGTGCTGCTATACGACGTGGCATGGAGTCAAACAGATGTTGAATATCTGCTTGAGGAAGAGAATTCCATATCGCTTGTATGCGCAACCAAAGTTCGTCTTTGGAAACTGCAGGACGCGGATCACGAGCGAGACGCCGACCAACCATATCCCACACGTGCTCAATAGGCGACATATCCGGTGAATAAGCAGGCCAAGGAAGAAGTTGCATGCGTTGTGCTGAACAGAAGTCTCGAACAGTCCGCGCAACATGTGGGCGTGCATTATCCTGCTGAAAGATAGCTCCAGGGATGCCTTGAAGGAAAGGAACGACTTCGGGCTGTAGCACTTCACGGACGTACCTGTTGCTATTGAGATTACCCTCAATTCGTATCAAATTGGATCGTCCATGATACGAAATCGCACCCCAGACCATAACTCCGGGTGTTCGACCACTATGTCGTTCAATAATACACTCAGGAAGGCAGCGTTGACCGGCATAACGTCTAACACGAACACGGCCATCATGGGTCCACAAATTGAAGCGTGATTCATCTGAAAAGACAACTTGGTGCCAATCAGCTCGCCTGTCTCTGTGCTCAAGAGCCCACTGCCGACGCAGCCGTCGATGATTCGCCGTGAGGGGAATCCTGTATAAAGGCACCCTTGCACGCAATCCACGGCGCAGCAGACGACGACGAATTGACGAAGCCGACAATTGTACACCTGTAGCAGTAGACCAACGTGCTGCCAGCTGCCTGGAGGAAGCTGTGCGATCATTCACCGCCATGCGGAGCAGGTGTCGATCATCGCGCTCTGACGTCACCTTCTGTCGTCCAGTGCCTGTTTTTCGAGTTGTTCGGTGCTCGTCGGTCCACTGCTTCCAAACTCGCATCACTGTGGAACTGTTCCGCTGCATACGAGCTGCTATTGCGCGATAGGAAAATCCTCCTTCTCGAAGGCCGATTATCCTCCCTCGTTCAAACTCCGTAAGTTGCTTGAATTTCTTATTCTTCCGTCGTGGAGGCATACTCAGGTCTCACTAAACGTTTGCCACTAACAAATAATCATAGACTTTTTTCAACGTCCCGCTACAGCACTTTATTTATACGCTTTCAGCATCAATTCAGAGGGCGCTGCGCGCGCCGCGCACGCGCGATGGCTCTGAAACTTTATTAATTTGCATAATATCCTATAATTGACATTTGCTGCGAATTTCATTTGATTCTGATGATTCCTTCATGGTGTTGCATTTTCTACAAACAGCAGTTTATGTACAAATGCAGGCATTTTCTAGGGAGAAAAAAGCTCTGGCAGAAAATAAGGGATTCAATGCAAATTGTTTATCCAAAGGTGACCAGACGTCCCACTTTTTAACAATTTATCCCACGTCCCGCGCGTTTTATGAAAGTCGCGATTTTTAGAAAGAATGCACGACAAGCAAAGGAACGGGAAGGAAATATACGGGTTTTGTCCTCCATGTAGCTATTTCTCCAGGATATGAGTTTTATATTATTTTTGTAAATTTTATAATGTTAAGCTTTAATAATAAAAGTAATTGTTGAGAACTGATTATCAGGAAACTGATTATCAAAGTTGGGCTTGATCAGCAGCTAGAATACGACCACCATTGTTTGGACTTAATGAACAGTGGCATTTTTCGGCATTGACAACGACGAACACATTTTGTAGCTGTAAAATGAAGAGAAAACACTTTGTACACCTCCACAGATTTTATTCTTATGGCGATATGTTTCGCTAGCGATTGAGCATCATTTGGAATATTGTTGCAAAGGAATTACATCTTGTACAAAAATTGGAAACGGAGGGGAATTTTAGAGAGGAGAAGGGTCAGGGTGTAAGAAGTTTGTTGTTCGTCCACGAAGTAACACCTTCGCACATTGAGTTTAGTAACTGTCTCTCATACGATACACATCGTACTGCGTGCTAGTTAAACATGTGAAGTCAACAAATAGGCTGTTCAGATGATTTATGTTTGTAATTTATTTAGGTACCAAAAGTAGGTATTTTTAGGTACCAGATTTTAAATCAAGAACCTCTGCCCCTCAATGGTGTCAAATTTTTAGAATGTTAAAATCTGGTCACCTTAGTTTATCCTCTTTTATTGGTGATGAAGGTGCTTTATGAGTTGGTGGTCGATTGCATAGCTCTAATTTACCAATTGATAAGAAACACCCTATTTTGCATCCTAAAAACCGTAAATTTACTGAAGTGATTTTTTTTTGTACATTTATTCTTTATTTCTGCACGATTTTTTGTGACTTCCCATAGTGAATATAGCATAGACTTAATTTAATTAGGTTGCGTGATGTAAAAAGAAATTGAGATTACTCATTAACCAGATCCGGATCATTATGGAATTTTATATGCCCGAGATCCGATTAACGGCAACATGTTTGAAATCTACAAGCAAAAGTGATTTCAATCACCACGTTTTTATCCAAATATCACAGTTCGTTTTACAATTAAAAGCATGATCACAATTTAACCAAAAATATTAATATACAAAAATAGAGAAATAAAATTAACAATTGAAGTTCAGGAATTAACAATGATTATTTACATTACTGTTGTGTATCCATTGTATTTATCATTATACAAGAACTAATTATTATTAATTTCGAAATATTTTCGATCACTTTTTTTAATTGTCTACAACCAAGCATAGCGAGATTCGTGCAGCAATCTAGTGAGGGAAAACTCATTACCATGCTGGCCCCAAAACTTTGCTATGTGCTAATCGTCAAGAATACTGGTCTTTTTGTGCGCGTGATATTGCACGAAAAACTGTTCATAACTGTGTAACATGCTTTAAAGCTAAGCCTAGGGAGATTAATCAAATTATGCACCTTTACCTAAAGAGAGAGTGATCATCAATCCTCCATTTCTTAAAACTGGCCTAGATTGTTGTGGCCCATTCTTAAAAAAGTATAAAAATCGGAGAAAATGTGTATATCATAAGATTTATGTTTGCATATTTGTTTGTTTTGTAACCAAGGCAGTAAATTTTGAATTAATTACATAATTATAGACAGAGGCTATGTTTGTATGTTTAAAAAGATTTTTTGCACTCCGAGGTTTGTTAGCATACCTTTTTTCAGACAATGCTACAAATTTCCGAGGTTCAGCTTCGGAAAAAAAAAATTATTTCCTTGGTTCAGAACTATAAATGTTTTTAATTACTTGTATTCTGAGAGTGTAACATGGAGATTTATTCCTTCTTAATCACCTAATTTTGGAAGGCAAGGGTAAAGTCATTTAAACACCACTTTAAAAGAGTTGTGGGTGACCATACACTCAAATTTGAAGAGTTTTTGACTGTAAACATTTTTTTTCCACAATCAATTCCTCATTCAAACGGAGAAAACTTCCCTTACTCCTAATCCCGACGCAACCACTCAATTTGCACTCCTCACGATTCACTTTATACCAGTTTAAAAACTGAATTCACCATTTAAGTCTTCCACTTATACTTTCTTCACTTCATACTGAGAAAAAGCGCTCAACTCCTAACGAGCGCTGGATCTCATTAAGAATGTATTCCCGGTAACTAATCAAATTGAAGCAATTTTAAACAGTCTTCCTCTCACACCCTTATCAACCGATCCAATCGATTTTAGTGTTCTGACGCCTGGCCATTTTTTGATCGGCAGGCACTTAATAATGCTTTACCTGAGATTGATCTATCATATATTGAAAATAATAGACTTCCACAAGGCAACATTTAACAAAATTTGCCCAAATTGTGGAAAAACGGGTCCAGAGATAATTTGAATACGCTACAACAAAGATCTAAGTGGCATGATTTTAAAACTAATATTAAACCAGGTATGGTTGTGTTGTTAAATTAAGATAAACTACCTTTGCGTACTTGGTCAATTGGAAGAATTGACTGTGTCATTTATGGAAAGGATGACAAAATTAGAGTAGTGCTGGTCAGAATGCATAAGGGCACTTATAAAAGAAATATTTCTAATGTGTGCATTTTGCCAATTTCAGATAATATGTTATAGATATTATATTAACTATTACAATTGTGTGGTACTATATCTTATATTTTCTTGTCAAATTCAACTTGCTGCTATTTTTTGTAAATTTACTTGAAACCTTGTGGTTTCAAGGTGGAGAGTATGTACACGCCACTAGATGGCGCTTTCATGAATCGAAAGAGTTTCATGTTTGTTTGTTTTTGTATGAGAGAGAGAGAACGGAACGAGTAGGACGAAAGGCCGTCTGCCAATAAATAATGTTTGTGAAAAGAAGTGATTATTACGTTCTATATGCCTCTTCAGCAAACTTATCGAAATATATTTTTTTTCTCAGATGTAAGATTTTTACAGATCAAATCTTAACATTTTTTATTTTATTTGTGCAAAAAATTTAACTAAACTATCAACAACATTCAACAATACGTGAGTTTCTTGATATTACATTTATTATTATATGTATTACACTACAATAAATTGTTATTAATATGCGTTCTAAAAAAAAGGATTAATTTAGTACTTTTGCTTGTTTTAAATCCTGAAATTTATCAACTTCATCTAATTATATTCTTACAATCTGTGTGACCTAACGAAATTAATTCCGACGCAGATTTGAACATTGATTTTTGAAGTTTTAATAGGAGAAAAGAGTAAATCGAAAAAATTCTCTAATAAATTCTTTAATTAAAAGAATTTATTAGAAAAATTAAAAAATTCTTTTTTGTTGTTGTTGAATAATTTAAGATTCCAAGTTCTACAATTATCTTGTTTATATGTTTTGTCTTTCATACTAGTTCAATATCTTTTAAAAACATTATTGAATTTTTTAAACTTTTTCTAAAATAATTTAATGTTTAACTTTTTTTTACCAAATTTTATCGATTTAGAAACATATAAATATGATCTGTCTATTGTTTGAATTGATCTCTTGCTTTAATTCTTATATCGATATTAAGAACACATAAATTTGATTTTTATTTTTTAAAAAACTTAATTTCTCAACTTAGTTATGGAACTTACAATCACTTTTAATGTAATATAATAGCTATTCTGAGGGTATTCTTTCCTTTTCTTGATAAAGGTGTGCTTGATATTAAACTCTTTAGATTTTAATTTTAGTTATAGTTTTATTCATAAAATATAAATTTCGCTGAATAAAAATTAAAGTCCTTTTCATTGAATAGAATTTTGACATCAAAAAGCTTTCACCCTGTATGATTTTTTTCAGAAAAAATGTTCATGTAATTTATTCTATAGAAATACATAACAGAAATGAGTATTTCTAACAATTTTTATTTTGATACAATAAAAGAGAAAAAACTACGTATCGCATCTTAAATATTGAGGTAGTTTCTAGAAACATTAATATATTGAAAATATAAATCTCAGCATTTAGAAAAAATTTAAGTTTATTTAATTTGGTAAAAAAAGAAAAAGGAAGTTAAAAATGATACGTTAATATGAGACCAATTTAGAATACATTAATATATTTTCATTCAAAAGATAAGTGCTTCTCAGCGTAATAAACTATTGATTGATCGCATTTCCATTTCCAGCTTTGTGATATGTTTCAGATAAAAAAACACTTCACATTCACCCCTTTCGAAAATCCTATCTTAAGGGCTTCAAGCTCTTTTCCGATCATTAATAATTTCTAGATAGTTATTTTCAACAACTTCACTTGAAGGATTTCATTATTTGGGAAAACAAACTAATTTTCAATTGCTTTTCACCGATGAATTATTTTAAATTGTATTTTTGGAAAAGCTATAAACATTAATAAAAAATGGAAAATTGTATTATACTAATAAACTGTTCCGTAGAGTTATATTTACTGCAAAATTACACCACTATTAATTTTAATATTTTTTTTAAAAAAAATGTTATGGAAGATTCGATGTTATACATCCACTCACCAGTCAACCAATCCACTACTTCTCCCAGCTAAGCTAATCTTTCGACTCACGGTTCTTCTTTTCTACCGAAGTTCCTCCCACATCAAATAGATGGTGCCAAACTAAATTCAACTTCAAACTGCAATTTCTCAATAACCCACCAACAGAGTCTCATGATCTTTTCAGCATTTCAACCCAAGCAGCACAGCTTCAAAATGAAAATTCTATCTTTCCAAAGAAACTTTATAAACGCAAGATTTGTGCTTGTGGAGCGCTCCTTGCTCCGGGCGCCCATCGAACATCTACGTCAACGTCGATGTTATACACTAAAATCAGTCACGAATAAATTCAGTGAAATTAAACAAAATTCAAAAATTCAGTAAAGACTTTGATCATTCCGGAAATTACGAGAATGATATTCTTCAGTAACTCAATAATAATGAAGAAAAGAATCAATATTTTTGTTAAAGTAAGAAAAAAAACCTATTGTGACGTCGTGTGGTAATAAATTAAAATTTAAAGAATGAAGAATTTAGTTACGTATTGCTTCTTTATTTCGGCAATCCTTGCATTAGAAGGATTTACTTTAACCCCTATTTCCTCTACAGATTTCCAATAAATCAAGTTTATTACCCCATTAAATACGCCATGTTTAGGAAAGAAGATCGAAATACTCAAAAAAAATTCAAATTAACTTATTTTATATAACCCACTTTCAATTCAAATGAAAAAGTTATGCATAAATCTATATTAATTTAGCAATAAGACATATGCACTCGAAAACCACAATTAAAACTTTTAGAAAATCACAAAACATTTCAGAATTCACTAAGCTTTATCAAAATATGACATTCCATAAAAAAGTTCAAAATAAACAAATTCAAATACATGTTACTGTCATTGCATTATCCAAAAACGAAACTAAATGCAAAAAATAATTTAAATGTTTTAATAACCTTCACAAGTCATATAATAGATATATTTATCATAGTTTAAAGAACACAATAATGAGAAGAAAAAATATTTTTCCAACTTTTGGTTTTATCAATACTTTCTTATTATGAAGGTTATAAATAAATTGTTCACATCGAAAGAAAATCTACGAAACACTTTTCAATTCACAAAAATTTAATGTTATCTCTTTTTTTTTTTTTAAAAAAAAGAAATAATAATCTGAATCGCAATTTTAAATAAATCTTACAATACTATTCAATAAATAATCAAAACGATTCCTCTTATAACAAACAAAAAACTCAATTTCCCCGTCCATTCTAAAGGAAAATTCAAATCTAACTACCATTTCAAAAAAGGAAGTTAATTGAAAATAAAATTTAATTCAGAACAAAATAAGTAGTTAACTTTTGCTTTAAATAACAAGAACACACTACTTTCGTTTTCAAATTCAACAATAAAACCAAAAGGCAGATATTTAAACAATATATTCCAACCCAAAAAATTTAATACAAAATATGAGTTTGACTATTTTGTTTTATAAAAATAAATGCAAATTTTAAACAATATTCTTTAAACAACACCAAATGCAAAAGTCAAACATCATATTCAAATTATATCTAACTTTCACGCACAAATTCTTATGATAAATGAAATTCTTAAACAATCAATTCAAAACCCAGCAATTAATACAAAAAAGTGAGTAGTAAAATTGATTAAAATTACATCTTTTCGTTTTTGATCAAACTTTAATATGCCATAAACAAATTATTCAAACCTAAAAAAAATTAATACAAATTAAGTGACAAGAATTTAATTTAATCATAGGTATTCAGATAGAAATGGTAATTTACCGATCTTCGCATGCCTTTGGTAGAAGGACTGATTTTAATTCGCCCATTCTGCTGCCATCCATTTTTACTATTCTGTGACGGGTTCGTCCTCGAAATA
>BMAW01077060.1:0-11061 GCA_019974015.1 Nephila pilipes
GAGTATCTAGACCATAAATTATGGCGAATGGATGAGACACTTTGTTTTCCTTGCAGTTTAGACTGGGGTGATATCCTGTGACCTTGAAATGACTAACGTCTAGTATTATTTAATTTTATCTCATACGTGACGATACGGTCGACTGAATTCTGAAAACTCATGCTAAGGGTATAATAGAATTATGTGAAAACTTCTATCAATACAATTTATTACCCCTTAACAAAGTTACTTATTAAATGATAACATTGAAATAATATTCACAAGGCTGAAAAAGTTCTTTCCTTTGACCGAATTCAGTAAACTGTGCAAAAATGATGAGCATGAAACTTTGAATGATAAGTTTTTCTTTACTAAAATACAAAGCTTCATTTACCAATTCAAATCCAACGTAAACAGGGCAATTTTGTTCTTTAGCGATACAGTTTGAATAGCTAAACCAATTCTAGAGTTATTCTATAATTATACCTTTCCAGTTATTCTATAGTTATATCTATTCCAGTTATTCTGTAGTTATACCTATTCTAAACTGTGAAAAAATGATGAACATGGAACTTTGAATTATAGTTTTTCGTTACTTAAATACAAAGCTTCATTCACTCATTTAAATCCAACAAGAGCTAGGTAATTTAGTTATTTAGCGATCCAGTATCAATAGTTATTTCTGTTTCAACATTGCTTCAAGAAAAATATTTTCATCGTCAAAATGTATTTAATGAAATTGAAAACATCAGAAATAATGACTAATTAATATTAAATTTTATCACAACATTCTGATACAGTTTTTCCTTTTTCTTATACAATGTGAAAAGAATATTCGAAAGCAGAAACTGAAACAAAATTTTAACATTAAGTGGTTGTTTTCTTCTAAAATTCAGTCTTCGCTTTATTTAAAGTACTTTTTATGTGAAGTTAATTATAATGCAAGTTATTTTTTTACATAAAACCTTCATCTCACTTTGATTAGGGTACTGTTAATTATTTGACTGCTATAAGCATTTTCACTTACACACGAAATTGAAAAGGATATTCTATACTGAAGCTCAATATTCTACCAGTAAAGTGTCAGCACAACAATGAATTTTATTTAATGTTAAGAAACAATTGAGAATTTTATATTTCTAGAGTGTACTTTCTTATTCTTTTTAATCATTAATATAACTTAATGTATAATCCATCGCACAATCGTTATAACGAGCCAAAAAAGCAACCTTCTATTCAAAAAAAAAAAAAGCAAATTTCTATTCAATTCATTATATTTCTGTTTCCCTGAAGAGTGAAACGTAATTTTTACAAATTTTCTTTCAAGCATTTAGTTTATAATAAAATATTTAAACTCTTTTTATCAGATTTTTCATACAGTGTTCACATTAAAAAGATAACTTTGTAATACCTCCCTGTGTCATTTCGTTTCAGAGTTTATCGTTGACAAGCTAAATAGTCACGAAAATTCAAAATCAAATGAAAAGGAGACAGATGATTATACTTTTTTAATTTATTTAAATTGCTTCAATGATATGAGCATGCTCTCTCTTTGTTTACTAAACATCAACGCGCTTTAAATCTATTTCAAAAGGATTATCAAAAGATCTCTTACCCACTTGCCCTGGGTAGGGAAATTAATCACAAAACTGGTGGTTCGAGTCGATATAACAACGTCCACCCACTCTAGAAGATTCCTCTGAACAATCCGTCAACTATTGATGCAAATTCACACACCTAAACAACATCAATTCTCTGCTAATTTCTATCCTCTAATCACTAACTTTCCATTTCCTACTTTTACTTTTCTATTCATTTATTCTTTCAGTTTGGCTTCATTTATACATATGTATCTTCTATTCAATTCATTATATTTCTTAAATTCATCTAATTTACGTGATCACGTTTCATTTGGTTGGATCAAAGTTCAGTTTTATGCAATTAAATTTATAAAATGCCTCCGAGGTTAGTTATGAGAAATTCACGGATAACCTAAAGTTAAAACCTGCAATGTACTTTATTTCAAACGATTTCTTACACTATTTATATCATATTCTCCTTTATCTCTTTCATTAATAAAAATACCCTTGCAAGCATAGATTTAAAAGCGAAATACTTGTTAAAATCAAATCTAAGTGAGGATTTTTTTTATTGCAAGCGTAAATGATTTCTGTAAAGAATTTCAAGATTTTTGTAAACTTTTAAGCCATCACTCGAACTGAAATTGTTTTAAGGTATTTATCACTTACAGACATTCAACAAACGAACTTAATGGAACGAAGTCTTTTTTTTTTAACATCAGTTATCTTCAACCATTGTCCCATAAGCATTAGTGACTAAATTGACACTTACAGAAACCTATAGAAATTTTAAGAAAAAAATAGAAAGCTCTCACACACAAAAATCGATAATAGCCCTTTTAAGAAAAGATCTTAACAAAAACTGCAAAAATAATGGAATTTTTATGAGAACCAAAACAAACAAACGCCTAAATAATAATGGTACTTAAGAAAAAAGATAAATATATATATATATATATTAGCAATATGGTTACACCATTAAAAGATAAGCGAAAATATTTACAAATGCATTAGAGGACGTCGCTCTTCCAACACAATAGATCACTTCCGATAGCACTTTCAGTAATCCCTTTTAGATCGGGTCCATGCCACCGCGCAGGAATACGCTCAAATGAAAGGATATGATTGTTTGCGGCAATGGACTGACATAAGTCCTTCAGAAAGATTACTCTGAATAGAGTTTTTTCCACTCGCTGCTTTCTGAATTCTCACAAAAAAGGGCTTTTTATTTTAATTTCTCACTTTGTTTATTCTTTCCGGAAAAAAGCTTAACACCATTTCCACAGTTGACGGCATCAAGAGGCCGCGGTTTTCAGTTAGAATTTTTAGGTGTAATGTGTGACTCAGGAAAAGGGTACTTATTGGGAACGAAAAAGTTAAAGAGAAAGTAAAATGAGAAGAAAATAACGGAGTGGTAAATCTGTTCCTTTTTTCATTCTTCAAAACAAAAGATAAAAATAAAATGCAAAACAAGAAGGCTTTAGATGAGTTATAGAAATTTCGAAAGCTCCAGCGTAACGCGGCGTTAAATTCTGTGTCGTCATATTCACACTGAAAGCGTCAACTTCTAGTGAATGAATTTTCTAACGACAAAAATATTCGGAATTAATTTTAGATTTAGAAGAAATGTTTTTTTCTTTTGAAACCTAGAGATTTTGTGCGCAAAATCGAAGAAATGTCATTCCACAAGGGTGATGTCTCACGATGATTCTGATGAAAATATTAAAATAAATATCTTTTTTTTCGTGAAAGACTAGAACTTTACTTCTGAATTTAATAATATTTCCATGCTAATAGATTTCTCTGCGAATATTTTATGCAATGAAAGGTCAGCGAATTTTTTTTTATGTTATGCACATATTCTTCTAAGCTGATGCTTATTCTAATAACATTTTTTTTTTCTATTGAGTACAGACATAATCATTCCTATAAGCCACAAGTATCATACGGTACTTACAGAAAAAGAGTCACAAAATAAAATAAATGAGGTTCCAAAATAATGTGAATGTACAACCTTTACTGGAAACGAGTTGAAAAAATTTAAGAAGCTATTGATTTTAAAAGAATTTACCTTAAGCAAAAATAACAACATAACATACTTATAACTTTGGTCATCACCACACTAGTCACAAAGTTTAGAAAGGCACATGTAAAATGTATTGAAGTACTCTTTAAAATTATTGAATGATTTTAAAACTAGTAGAAATATCTTTGCTAGTGTGTGTGATAGTCCGGTTAAAAAAAATTATTTGTCAATAAAGAATTAGGTGATGAATGTACAAATTGTTCCAAAACGCGACAACATTTTCCTTTATTTTCTTTCGTGTAAAAAGATTTTAGAATAATTACTGGAATTTAATATTTCGCTTGTAAGCAGATTAACCCAAAAATTAGCTCTTTTCATTTCCGAAAATTACAACATGGCTACGAACAAAATAAAAAAGTATATGTTGAAAACTTAAAAGTTCTTTTGAATTCCGGCAAAAACATTTTTGCAAGATAAAATATTTAAGAGTTTCTGAGAAGGAAAGAGAAAATAAACAAATCAAACACTTAAAAGTATTTTGTTGCATTTTCTATTTTTCATAGCGTGGTTAGTTCATGCTAATAATTTGACAACAATATATAAAATAATAATAGTCCCTTTTTTAAAAAATAAAAAAACACCGCAAATAAAATTATTTGGGCTCTTTTTCTTAAGAAAAACATTCGGTTAAAAATGTTATAGAAATTGTCATTGCTACTACTTATCATTATGGCAACGGTAGCCTAGTAATCATGGTCGTAAACTCGCAGCCGGCGTTGTTTTCTTCGGGTTCGAACCCTGGTGCCACTTAAGACCCATCGAGTAAAGGGGCTGATACAAGTTAAATTTGGTCAGTCCCAAGCCCTCAAATTGACGTGGTGTGAAAGTATAGAGGAGGTGTCCAAGGAGGTCACTTGACCGATATTCGATATTACGAGATCCATCGCCAATAGTTCTCTTGTTACTTCTCACTGCGACTTTAATAAACAATCCCAATCACACATAATTCAATTATTATAATTCATTGTGCTCTGGATTTGAAGTGTTGTCAATTCGTCTGCAAAGTAGAATACTCAAACAGAAATGAAAAGTACTTCAAATATCTGTTCAGAGATATCAAGACATATTTTTAGACACGTTACGCATATCATTTCGCAAAGGCCAGACAGATTTATCACGCAAACAGCATCTAAACAAAGCTTTTAGCTTCTTTAAATATCGTCGGGTTGTTCATTATCGCGAGGAAGATACTCATAACCCCAAAAAGGAAAGCACCGAAAACTGAAACATTCTTCTTCTTCATTGACAGTAACATTCCATCGGAATTACGGTGTGTTCCGAATGGCAGATTTCTTTTCCACCCTGTCTGAGACAAAAGCCGTCCAACGCTCTAACCACTGATTCATCATCAAAGTATCGGATCAGTGACGACGAAGAATGGTGAACGGGATGTCCTCAAATAACTGATTTCCGTATTCGATAATTCTTATTGTATGGATCTCTTTCCAACGGATGGCAAGGTGTAAAGCCTAGACATCGCAAACTGGTTGCTGGTGAAAGTGAAGTGAATAACAATCTCCGTCGCGGCAATGAGAAAGTGAGTTGGCCTGTTGCATTACAATAAGCGCTTGCGGTCGTTAATTAAGAAATTAACACCCTCAATTAGAATCTTTTTCAGAGGGATAAGAATTATAGAGAACTACAATGAGCACTGTTTAATTATATTTATTATTTATTAACTGCAATTAGAAAAATAAAAAGTGCTGAAAGTTCACGAGCACATGTCTTACCCTAAATTTGTTTCGTTTAGATATGAATATTTATTAATATGAACAGAATTAATTGAATATGCTAACATTTTGACTTTTTTCTTGTATAATTTACGCAGGTATTTACACGCGCACGCAACATCAATGTATACGTAACGTGTGTCAGAATTTATATTTGCTTTAATTAACATCGCACTAGAAGTTACACGGATGCTATTGGCGACGGACATCGCAATATTGAACCTCGGTCAAGTGACGACACCTGAGCTGACACACTTTCTCCTAACTTCCGCACCATGCCAAAGGGAGGACTTTCAGCCCCAACAGATTTAATGTACATCAGCCACAGCTACACGGCGGTCTTTAGTGGCATCAAGGCTCGAACCCGCCACTCGACGGAAACCACCGGCCGTGAGTTCGAGACCATGACCACCAGGATACCGCGACCAGCAGAGTGGCCAGCGATAAGCAGAATTTAGAAAATTTGTAGGATTCTTGAAATATTCACTTTATTATTCCATGTTCATTTTATGCAAATACATGAGCATTATTCTTTTTTCGTTTCTTATGTTGTAAGTTATATATTTTAAATAGAAAATTAATGCAATGTTGTTACTAAACGTATAGTACCATTTAAACATTTTAAAAACACATGCAATAGCACAGAATGTATTCGTGCTATTGCATAGCAATATACACGTGAAGCGTGTCAGAATTAAGAGTTGCCAACGATATCCATAATTTAAAAAATTTATCGAATTCTTGAAGTATTCAATTTATACCAAGTCCATTTCATATAAATACAGGAATGTTACTCCTTTTTCATTTATTATATTGTTATCTATACTGATAGAAAATTGTTGCAATGTTGTTACGAAACATATCGTATCATTTAAACTGAGTAAAAATATATGTAACAACACAGAACGCAATTTTTATGGACATTTAAAAGAATCGTTTTTTCTTCAAATAAAATTTATTCTTCGAAAGAGTTGAAACATAACACATAAATGAAAGACTTGGTTTTTAAATATGTTTGGGGAAACATGTTTTTATTCGAATCTTTTTAGTTTCATCATTCAACATATGTAGTTCATATTTCCGCAGTTCTGAAAAATGAGAAGTCAGTTACATAATAATTCAAATGCGCCGAACGCACATAATTTACTTATTTTTAAATTCTCGAGAAACGTACTACAAATTAATGGAATAACCTTAAATCAGTTTTTGACAGCAAATATTTCTCATTCGTAAAAATGGAAACAGGATTACCTGTTGTGCGGAGCAATAAATATAATTTTCACCCCCGCCACAGATGTTCAAACGTTGCAGTCTGCGATGAATAATGTTGAAATTGAGAAAGCTAATGTAATGAATAATTAAGCCATGTTCACACTTATTATTCCAAGCTTCACTTCCTTAATTCAACAGCTGCTGCAGCTACTAAGCTATATTTTACTCGCATCAAAATGTATTATTTCCTTTTATTTTTCTCAGCACCGCCTTCTACATCACCAAACGTCAAACAAATTCATTATTGCGGCTTCTTTCCGCAATTACCCACATTTTACATATTTGTCACTATGCCTAAAAACCTCATTTATATTGCTAATTCAATCTTTGTATGTGTTCATGATATGCATAACAAGTGCACTATCAGTTTTACGTAAAAGGAAAAACTAAAATACCAAACTAACATTTAATATTAAGATGCAAATCGATATAATCGCAAATATTAGGCAAACATCTTAATAAGATGATACTACTTAATCAAAATCGAATTAAGCACTATTTATTTCAACATCGCATTCTAAGTAAGATGTCAAGAATCCAAAAATTAAAAGTTTCCTTAAAATCGTTACTTTTATGATTCAAAGGGTAAAAGTCTGGACTCTCAAAAAAAATTCTGAATTAGTATGAGTTTGCATGAATGTAAGATAAAAAGGTATAAATTACAAATGAAACAAATAAAACTAACACATAAAACAGAACAGTGAAACAGCTATCAATACTGAAAAACAGAAGAAAATAAATAGTTATTCAAAAGCTAAACAGTAGCATGAATGAATGACTAATAAAATGAAATATGCATTTCAGACTCAGGACTGAATAAAAGGATTAAACATGTTTTATCGTACCAACCCTTCCCCTACGATCTCGCAAAATTCCATCAACCCAACTCTTTCCACCTTATATTTCTCAATTTTAGTTCAGTTTATTTTTCTTTCGATTCTAAAATTTCGACGCCCGGCCAAATATTGTTCTGTATTTATTTCACAAAAACTTGTTTTGTACAATACTTTTTTTTTTCAGAATGACGTTTAATATTATAAGCCCACTTAAATTTATTTTTAATTTCAAGCGGAAAGAGAATGTGTTACTTCAAAATCTGCTTCGATAGAAGTTTTCAAGGATTAATACACATTTAATCTCGATTGAAGCTACTTTTTAAATTTCGGAAGATTTCAGGGGTTTTTTTAAGAAGGGGAGAGGAGTCCTTCCATGATTTTGTCGTACATGTATAAAGAAGAATAAATGTTGACTGCATTTACAAGGGTTGTACGATTCTTATATTACATGCGGAATATTTCAGAAAACTAATTAGTAATTTGCAATATACAACTTGTTACTGAACAAAAGATAATTCCAATAAAATACTGATATTTAATACGTAATTTCTTATTAAAATTGTTTTAAAACCTTATTACAGTTATAGTTTACTATAAATTTCCCGTTTAAGGCATGATGTTATGTATGATTTTTTTTCCCTTCATTTACAGATTTGCCAGAATTGATGATATTTAATCAGATAATAAGTAGGTTACGGTTATCAACAATGCGATATAATCCGAGCAATAGAGGATTTCATACATAAGACATTTCAAAAAAAAATTCTGAAAATAAATAAGCACCCTTTTCCTGCTTGGTATATTTTATTTATGATTAATTTAATAAATCGAACTTTCTAATCAGGGGGAAACTCAGTGATTTAAAGTACATTGGAACAACCATTAATAAAGTATAGTAACTTTTATAGCATTGATGTAGTAATAAAAAAAATAATTTTTGTAAATTGAATAATTTTAAAGGGAAAAGAATAGATTTTCTACATTTATTTTAACCCCACTGTTAATGAAATCAGCACCATGAAATCACGTTTAACTATTTATGCAAAGAATAAAGCTAATTCTATGTTGCAAACGAGATTAATAGACTCTTTATGTAAAGTCGATTTCAGATATTAATACTGAAGTAATATTTAACAATGACCACATTTATTTCATCAAACTAAGTTCTAATAAATCTAAGTTTACAAAATATGTATTAAATAACAGTTAAAAACTTTTTTGATTGTTGAGATTACCGTAAAAATAGTGTTTTTATTAAAAAAAATTCTTTTTATTTGAGCTTGCGTAAATATTTTATATATATTACAAGATTTTATGCTAACAGAATTTAATAATTAGTAGATCATGTTCAGATTAAATTTATTTCTTCACAAAGCAAAGAATAAACTAAGTACAAAACGAAATATTCCACATATTGTAACTAGTATTTAATAAATCATGTATTTAATCTTACTGTCGGGACTTAGAGAAGTTAAACTTCCATTATTCGGTTTTTGAAAATTAAAAAAGTCCATAAAACCTTTTTATTCTAATGAAATTGAAAATGTGCAGTTTTCCAGAAAATTTCTTTCCCATTCGAACGGCTTATGCCTCTCTGCAGAAAAGCAGAAAGGAATTTAGATACATTTCAGTACATGACAGTTGTCCCAACTTTTGGCCTCGATTTTGAATCTATTAAATTAATGATACAACATTAAAAATATTCATGCTTCAGTTGCGTTGATGTTTGTCCTCAAAACTTTTTTAAAACATTAAAGAAAAATCACAGACCCACATAACTATATATTAATAGTTTTCTACTTTAAAAATTTCTTTCGAATTTCTATGTAAATTCTTAAATATTCATAGATTCAAATGCAAAGACGAAGGAAAATAATTATAAAGGTATCTAAGCATATTTATTCACGCAAAGAATGATAAATGAAAGCAATATAATATTTCAGGTAGAAAGGAAGAAAAAAATTGAAATTGGCTTAGATAATTTCATTTGAACATGTGCTGACATTTTTTTGTACTGCTAAGTTCTCTAAAAAGTAGAATTATTCAAAATGAATTTTGATTAGCTAAAATACTAGGTTTGATGATAATAATGAGACTGACGCTGCTGCAGAAGAAGAACGCATGCGCGATACGCCAACGACCGACAGCTGTTTAGTGTTGAGCTTTCTCTTTCGAATGCAGTGCCTCTCGTTTCTGTACACAAATCCATACACCCGTAGCCTTCGTTCGTATTAAGAGTTATTTTTTGTTTGACAGGAATAATTATAAGCGAGCATAGAATTGTTGTGCAATTTTTCATGAAACTTGGGGAAAAAAACCGCTACTGAAGCTTATAATTTATTGAAAGAAGTGTATGGCAATGAATGTTTATCGCATGCACGTGTTTTTGAATGATTTAAGCGTTTTTAGGATGGCCGAGATGGCGTTGAAGATGATCCAAGCCCGGGTCGCCCTTTCACGTCAAAAATGGATGACAATATCGAAAAAATCGGTCATCTGGTTCGATCTGACCGTCTGTTTAGTACTCGTGCAATTGTTAAGTCTATAAGAAATGACAAATAATCCACACAGCAAATTTTTTCACCACGGAAATATGCCGGCTCATTCCGCATTGTCTGTCTGCATGTTTCTAGCCAAGTACAGCATCCCAGTGTTATATCATCCGCCTTATTCGCCGGATCTTGAGCCATTCGACTTCTATTTGTTTCCTAAGGTGAAATCTGCATTAAAAGAAACAAGATTTGAGTCCATGGAAGCTGTGAAAGAGAAACGACACGCGTCCTGAAGGAGCTGACAGAAGATTTCTAGCACTATTTCGAACAATGGAAAATTCGTATGGAACCATGTACGGATAGAGAAGGGGTGCATATTGAAGATGTTAAGTATTTTAAATAACAGCTTTTGTTTTTGTCGAATGTTCGTCAAATATTTTCAGTTATTACATATTTCACATTTTTTTTTTTTATTATTCTGAAAGTCATCCTCGCAAGATAACTTAATTTCGGGTAGCTCTTTTATTGTTATTAAAACACTAACTTCACAGGAAAAAACTCATTTGGAATATTTTTTTTAATATTTAAAAGGTTATTCATACAACCAGCCGATTATTAAATTATTTTAACCCACCCCATTATTGGAAACTATACACATATATGAAAACAACCACATGGATATCTTAATAAATATTTAAATTTCATAGTTAATTCCAGTGTCTTTTTTTAAAAAACTTTGCATATTCGATTTTTCAAAAATTAATCTCATGTACTTCAAAAAACCAGGATTGGTATTCAATAATTTTTGATAAATTCAGATTGTAAACAATGATAATTTACTAAACACGTTCAGTTACCTATCTAAACATATGAAATAGCTGTGCAGTTGCTCAAAAATATTGCTCTTTGAAACATTTTTTAATCCGTACGTTAGACTACACCTAGACAGGAAAAGTCTTAACTGATGAAGTTTTTTTTTTTTTTTTTTTTTGTATTCTCAACGGCTACAATCGGTTCGGTGCACACGAACTGTTTTCTAAAAAAGAGAAGAAACAAGGGTCAATGCAATAGAAAATAGAAGTTGAT
>BMAW01077062.1:0-21266 GCA_019974015.1 Nephila pilipes
GCTTTTGTTTCCAATAGGCTGCTAAAATTCAATATTAAGTGCAAAAAATTGTATAACAATTATTCCAGGTTTACATAAAAGTAATAAATTAATATAGGTGCACATAAAATATATTTAACATTAAAATATTATACTCTAATTATTCTGTTTTCCTGGTAATTTCTATTCCGGTCAGATAGAAATAGTATCTGACCTTCAAATAGTATCTTTCCATTTTCAGTAAATTCAGCTTTTTCGTGCAGAACAAAATACTTAACTCCTAAAGATTTCTTTTCATATTTCTTGCACTGTAATATTTTGAAAGATTTTGAAATCTTATTAAAATTTAGAAGCTGTCGAGCACCCTTATCATAAACTTCCAAGTGATTGCTCATATCATTCTGACTTGCAACTTCAATATACAAAGGCTTATTAACTTGCCGATTAATGAAACTCCCCCAAAATTCCTTCAACATCCGACGATTTATAAATAGTAGCTTTCCGATTTCAGTATATAGTCGATGTATTTTCATAGCATATAAACTTTTGAAAACCTCATAGCAAAGCTCTTGGAATGAACCAACACCTCTGCATTTCTAATATATCGCTTCGGCTTAAAGCGCCTCTCGAGGCATTACAAATAGAAAGAATTAATAAAAAGTTCCCTCTGCGAGGAGGGTGGAATAGGCGGAGCTAAGTATACGGGAACTGCTCCTACGACACTGATCTCATACAGGAAAAGAAAATAGTTTTGATATAATAATAAGTAACATCCTTTCTTTTGCGTAATTTTCTTTATTTCTCATGATTTCAAAGAGGGAATTTCTGTGAGGCTTTTAATTTTTTTCTACTTTCCTTTAATTTCTTGTAGTTACAAGAGAAGAATTTCTGAAAATGCCATTTCAGTTAAGGTTCTCCAAACTTCACCTTCATTGAATCTTCGAAGTGATGAAGGTAAACATCTAACTAAAAAACAACGTTAACAGCGAAGTCATTTTACTGCAAGAGTTCACGAAATGCTTTGAACTAGAGAAAGAACCAACACATTTTATTGAACACCTAATCAATACTGGTAATCACCTGCCAGTTACGGTATCACTCGAATGGATGATTCGACCAAAGAAAGAAATTATCGAAGAGTGTGGAACACTCTACTCGTCTCCGGTAGGGTTAATAAAAATATAATGGAACAAGGAGATTCTGTATAGACTATAGGAATGCGAGAACAGTGGCCGACTATTACCCACTTCCGCGAATGGATGACTTACTTTATGAAGCATAACCAACTCCTTTTGTGTCAACCAATGATCTTCGAGCACGATATCAACAAGTCAGCATCCTGCAGATCAAGATAAAACAGCTTTTGTGTATCCTTTATGAAAATACCATTTCTTAAGAATGGCATTCAGTGTAAAGAATGCTCCTACGACTTTCCCGACAGTTATTAACCTTATGAACTGCCAGTTTCTAGAGACTTTGGGACTGTAGCAACTCTCACTTGAAAAGGCCAGTCGTAGAAAATATAAATCTGACTCTACACCAAGACATCATACAAGACTTCTTTGACTACCCAGTGTTCAAGCCTGTCACCTAACGGCCGCCAAAGTAGTTATTAGTACTGGAGTGTTTCTAAGTTTGAATTCTTTCATATTAGTGTTATGAATTTAAATTTCTACGAATTGTTTTATTAGTTAGGGTATCAGAAAGTTTCTCTTTTCAGCTATTCACTTTAACGTTAGCAAATAAATTTTTGACGAATTACATCAATAACATTAAAGATATTCATGTCTGAATGTGCGATGATCGCGCTATCTATACTAAAAGGACACTTCATTTCCAGTGTTACTTCTGCGAAGAGCGTTATATTCACGCCGTGTTTGTGTGTTGGAAAATAAAAACCTTTCAGTCAAGACACAATGCGCAAATGTCTGAAGAGTGTATTCAAGCATTTTTTACTGTACTCTCCACTTATTATTTTTTAATGTGACCGTAAGATCTTACGGAATTAAAACTATGGAATTTAATGTAATGATGAGAACTGTAAGAATATGTAATCAGTATCAAAAGATTCTTTATCGCCGAACGCCTGTAATGTTCAAAAGAAGACAAGAATTAATAAGTTGCATGTTTTGAATTCTAAGGGGCATATCAATTAATTGATACCTATTAAAATTGATATATTTTGCAAAACACTGTATCATTTTGAACGAATTTCGAAACGAAACTTATGACTTAGGTTTTAAAATCATACAATTACTATAAAGGGTTGAAAAGTATTTTAATATTTGTAGCAATTTCAAATAATTTTGAATAAAAACAAATACTTCTCAATACTTTTGGAGGAATCTCAAAAGTAAAACAATCAGCTACTTGCCGCAAAATGGTGGTTGATTAATCCACACAAAAAACCCTGAAAGATTGCCTCCTCTTGGTTATAATTTCCAAATAGTAAAGCATTTTATAACATGTTACCAGGTTTCTAAAAGTTCGTCGTATAGATGGATGCTAAACGTATAAGAGCTCAAAATCTTTTCATGGAATTTATGTATGATGGTGGGTAATTACTCATTGGCAAGAGATTTTAACTACATTTTAGAAGAAATACCTAATCTAATTTACGATATCTTTTGGAGTCACGTATTAAGTCATGCTTAATAAATGTAATGTTTTTCTTCTGTACTTCATGAAAGCGACAGTAAAAGTAAGGGGGAATTTAAAAAACTTCAATGAAACAGAGCGGCACTAAAAATAGACAACGAAACCAAAACTGTATTCAATGCTTCAAAGAATGAAACATTTCACAGAAGGAAATAACTTTGAAACATATTTATATACAACACCACTATTTTTTAAATTAAAAATTTACAAATATTAACAAAATGCGATTATCATGAGTTAATGATTATCATCAAATATATAAAACCTAACTAGGATGTGAGGTTTGTTAAATAAAGGTCGGTGCGGCTTCTGATAAACCTAAGTTTGGGTGAAAAATGGGCATTGGATAGAAGTTTATTAATATCATGATAAATGGTAGGAAAGGAATGATATTGGACTTATCCAGACATAGACAGGCTTCTATAAATATTCACTTTAACGTAAGCCGAATAAATTTTTGATGAATAACATTAAAAATATTCATATCTTTATAGGTTATGGTCGCGCCATCTATATTGTACTTAATTTCCAGTGTTACTTCTGCGAAGAGCGGTATATTCATGCCGTGTTTATGTTTTGAAAATAAAAACCTTTGAGTGTAGACACAATGCGCAAAAGTCTGAAGTGTATTCAAGCATTTTTATTGTATTGTCCACTTTTAATTTTTTATTCTGACAGTGAGATTTTAAGGGATTAAAACTATGGAATTAAATGTAACGATGAGTACTGTAAGAATGTGTAATCAGTATCAAAAGATTCTTTATCCCGAATGCCTGTAATGTTCAAAAGAAGACAAGAATTAATAAGTTGCATGTTTTGAATTCTAAGGGTCATATCAATTCATTGATACCTATTAAAACTGATATATTTTGAAAACCACTGTATCGTTTTGAACGAATTTCGAAACAAAACTTATGGCTTAGGTTTTAAAATCATACAATTATTAAAAACATTGGAATGCATTTTAATATTTGTAGCAGTGGCAAATCATTTAGAACAAAAAAAAAAAATATTCTCAATACTTTTGGAGGAATCTCAAAAGTAAAACAATCAGCCACTTGCCCCAAAATGGTGGTTGATTAATCCACACAAAAAAACCTGAAAGATTGCCTCCTCCCTCCTCTTGGTTACAATTTCCTTCTGGTAACGCATATTATATTTATTACCAGATTTTCCAAAAGTTCGTCGTATAGAGGATGCTAAACGTAAAAGAGCTCAAAATCCTTTCATGGAATTTATGTGTGATGGTGGGTAATTAATCATAGACAAAAGAAATTGTATCTACATTTTATAAGAAATACCTAATCTAATAAACGATATCTTTTGGAGTCACGTGTTAAGGTATGCTTCGTAAATGTATTGTTTTTCTACTGTCCTCCATGATAGCGACAGTAAAAGTAAGGGGAAATTTCAAAAACTGCAATGAAATAAAGCGGCACCAAAAATAGGCAAAGAAATGAAAACTGCATTTTCTGCTTCAAAAACTGAAACATTTCACAGAAGGAAATAAATAATTTTTGAAACATATTTATTTACAACACCACTATTTTTCAAATAAATAATTTAGAAAAATTAAAGAAAGCTCCTTAACATAGAATCCTAATGTATTCGATTTGAATATAAATACGACCTTTATAGGTTGGAAGATTTGTTAAAAAGCTGTTATTGTGGCCTCTATTACACATAAGTTTGGGTATCGGAGATCACTAGCGTCTGTTCGCAGCCCAAAATCCCTATGGGAGACCGAAAACTGGACGAGTCTACTTAAATCGTGGGGATTATAGGAATTTCGCTGAGTTGTGGTATTTAGGGGATTTCCCCTTTCGACTGAATTTTGTACATAACCTTAATATATAACCTTAATATTATTCAATGAGATTAATATGAGAATGGTGCCCATTGAATAATATATAACCTTTTCATTGAATATGTGTATTAACAAAGATGCTGTTTTCTTATACAGTGATGCATCTTTCTCCAACATGTAATGAAGTATCACTCTTTGTAAAAAAAAAATTTTGTGAATTTAAAGGCTTTTACTTATATTGTTTTTTGATGGATTACATATATGATAGTGCAGATGTTGAATGTTTTCTGAAGCAATCAAAATTTTAATGTGTCGGAAGTTGTATTTATGACAATGAATGCTACTTAAACTTATAATTAGTTATAATAGCATTTTGCTTCATTTGTCTACTTTAAGATTACATTTGCTGTAAAAGAAAAACAATCATTCTTTTTCTTTATTTTTTTGTAACAGTTTCTTTTATCTTTTTTTTTTTGGAAAATCTTATTTTTTAAATAAAGTTATTTTGTAATCTAGTCATTTTTACTTCATGCTAGAGAAAACTGCATTCAGAAGAACAAAATTGAAACAAGATGAATAAAATATCATTAAGTAGTGTTTTATTCAAGATATAATTGATAGATGAAAGAATGGCTTGAAAAACTCGCACTGCTTCAAGGGGGTGGAGCACATTTCACTAAATAACTTATCAATTGTTTCCTTACCGAAATTCATCTTTGGGGAATTTTTGAAAAACCTTTCAGCATCCTAACAGTATTCAATAACTAATATTGCTCTAAGTTATTTAATAGTAAATGGTTACTAATCAAATTGTTTTACTGTATTTAATTAGTATAGTTAACACTAATGTGTGTATCATTATTTCTGTTGTTTAATATTTTGTTAATAAATTCATTTAATTTGTAAAATAAAGTATCCTTTCTGACATAACCTGCACAATCAAAACAACATCTTGCATCTCTTAAAGTTATTCCTAAAATTTCTTTTCAGTTCAGATATGTTTGCCTACCTAATATTAAAACTACATAATTATCAAATAAAAAATTACTTCATACAGTTCATAAAAAAAAGTATTAAAACACAATGAAAATTTGAATTTGAAATAGCTTGTTTACATGATAGTAACATGCTCATGTAATGCAATTACAGCATTTCTATATTGATTTCATAGTTGTCTCTACTAGTTTGCAATTAGTTTCTATAGAGTATAAATGCAAACACACCTTTTAAATACATAATTAAAAGTTAGAGCTGTGGATTCAGCAGTCAGTTTTATTATTTGGTGGTATAAATTCTAGATAACAAGATAGAATAAGCTGAATTATACATGTATCCAATGTTTATAAAGCCTTTAAATATCAATTCCACTTTAGAATGGATATTTCAATACTAAAAAATTCCATGAGATGCATTAATAAACAACCTAATGTTTTTTTTTTTTTTTCAATGATAAAAATTTACGTATGCATTAACAAAATGAGATAAATTGCATCCAAGAAAATGGACAAAAAAAAATCTTCTTCGATATTTAAAACATTGTTTGTTCACAACTTTTATTCATTCCTAAGGCAACTTATTCAAAACAGAAAAACAAAGGTCAGTCAAACGAAAACTGTTTCAAAAGCAGATAAATTTCCTCAATTATCAAAAAATTATTAAATACTGGTTGAATACATTAAACAATTGATGAAAATCACACACATAATTCAAAAACAAAATATTACTACATTATTTGCCTTGAATTGGATAAATCAATTAAAACAGCAAGCATAAAATTAATCCTTCAACTTTTTGTAACAATTGCATTTAATTACACATTCATTTTGCAAAGTAGTATGCAGAAATGTTTTTTAAATTGCATTGGACATATTTCATTTCTTTAGTTCTTAATGAAGAGCAAAAGCCTGCTTTATAAATAAATCATGGATTGCCTTCAAGATTTTTTTTGTTTACAAAGTACTTGTACAATAACAGAATCAATCTATGTATAGAATGCACGAGTTCTTTGTTTTAAAGCTTTGTGGTAACATCTCAGTCAGACATAATTCGATATAAAAACCAACGTTTTTAAAACCAACGTTTTTATATGGTGGCAAAGTTTATTAGAGAAAATTATTGAAATATTAGTTAAAACTGTTAGTTATTTTTAACTTTAAAATTTACTAAAAAAGAGATATTTGTGAGAGTATTAAAAAATTCATAATACTCATAAAATCAAAACATGCATTTGAAAGTTTGTAAGTCATTCTATTAAAAAAAGAATGCGAACCAGAATTCAGAAAAAATTATTGTGATAAGACATGGTGCCAAATATTGGAAACTTTCTTTCTTGCGAATGATTACTGTCTAAAAGTCAGCAACCCTTGCTATCTCGGAGTAAGATAGTAAGGGGGAGATAGTATCTCCCCTTTGTGAGTACAATAGTTTTACGAGGCCTCATGTGGTGTGGGGAGTGCCCGGTGTTCCCAGAGGGGGAAAGAAATTTTTTCCTTAATCCTAAAAGCGCCGAGAGGAAAGAATATTTTGAGTTATTAAAACTATTGAAATATTAGTTAAAACTTATCGCAAACGTCTAAATATTGCATTGTTAGGCCAGTACGAACGATTCCCAAAATTTCAAAGCTCTAGCTTGATGGGAAGTTGGTTAAATTAACGATCGAAAATTTGATGACACACACACACACTCACACACACACACCAAGTGAAATTCAGAAAAACGTTGTAAAAAACGTTTTCTGTATGTTTTCATCTATCTTGAAAATTTAAATTTATTTTAAATAGAGTAATTCACAATGAATAAAAAAAAATTCTAGCTAATTAAATCAAGGAAATGTTAAAATAAACAGCCTAATCTTAATTTTGGATAAATTAGCATTTTCCAAATGTATAAGAGTTGTTTGATATATATACATTGCTTTCATTATTTTCAAAGTTTACAAATGAGTGTGTTTTAAGATTCGACTGCATCTTTTTTTAAATACGTGTATTACACATCATATGCATGCATATGTTTTATACTCTTTATATACAAATATTATTATAAAGCAGCCAACTCATTATATAAATAAACTTGCTAAGGAAGCTTTTTTTAGGCAATAGGTAATTCAAAAACAAATAGAAATAATTTCTTTCCAAAACATTTAATCAATTGCAGAATTCCTCCAGAGTTTCAAATATCCAATGTGTTTCTTAGACACTTACTAAACTTCCCAAACTTGTATTTTTTTTAAAAAAAATTAAATACAATTTTCATCACGAAATTCATACTTTTTTAGTTAAAATAAATTAATAAAAACATGAAAATCTATTTTCAAAATTAATGTTTATAGTCTGATGTGATTCTTTTCTTTCAGGAAAAAAATAATTTCAAAACCTTTCCAAGCATTATTCTTACACTAATATTGCTTCACAGTTTTTGAAATCACAACAGCTAAAAAACTACGGAACAATCTCCCATACAATGCATGGCTGTTTGTCGCCAGGAAAATCCACTCAACACCTCAGCGAAATTCCTCTAATCCCAGCGATTTAAGTAGACTCGTCCAGTTTTCGGTCTCCCATAGGGATTTTGGGCTGCGAACAGACGCTAGTATAGGAGATCATATGAAAACATGGACTAGCGGCTGTTCGCAGCCCGGCATCCCTATGGGAGATCGAAAACTGGACGAGTCTACTTAAATCGTAGGCATTACAGGAGTTTAGCTGAGATGTTGAAGGTATTTCCCGGGATCGGGATTTTTCCTTTCAGTTGTACTGGCAAAGTAAAAACAAAAAGTCACATTAAATCAGAGCTGGCGATTATTCATTCATCATTTTTTGCCCTAGTAAATGAACAGGAACTACACCTTCCTTGTGCAAAAAAAAAAAAAAAAAAAAAAAATGTGTGAATTATAATATCTCTGCAAATCTTGTGAAGATTGTATTTCGTTGCAAGTCCTAAACGGTTCGGTCGCTCAAAATTGTGTTTGTGTATCTTCTTAAGTTTTTAATGGAAAAAATACCAATATCCAAAAGAGATGCTAATGCTCTCAGTCTTCAATTTGTTTTAATAGTTTGCATTTTGTATTTCATATTCTATATGCTTTCTATGCTATTCAACTGTTATTTCAATGGCTTCTTTGTGTTATTTTCTGACTATTTTGATGAAAGCCGAACATGTTTTCCCACATTAACAGGCACTCCTGAAGCAATTTTTTGATTCCTTTCTGGTTTTAAATTTTCTATGCTACTCCTATGCAAATAGAATTCTCACAAACGATGTTGTCATGGCACCTGCTACCTCTTTATTCATAAATAATGACATTGTCTTTCCCATTCATCAAACTCCCTGCCAGAGTAAGAAAAATATATTTCAAACTTAAATTTGTATCTTCATAAGATTGTTTGATCAAATCTCTCATAAGATTAAGTTTTTTACTGCTCGTTCTTGAATACACATAATAGTGTAATACTAATAATACAATGCGGAATCAGTTTGTTAGTGTTAAAACTGATGAAGAAAAATTATACAATAGATACTATGAATTCTTTTATAAATGCTATACATCTTTTAATCCTAGAATGTCTCGAAATGTTATTAAAAATTTCCAGCAAATAAAAATATTACATGTCAGAAGTAACAGCAAGAAATTCGAGACTTCTAAAAAGCAAAGAAATTTACTGTAAAATCTTTTTTTAACCAGATAACCAATAATATTAAATAAGAATACCTGTATTTATAATGAGTATTTTTAATATGTATTGAGAAATGAAATCATGACAATCTGTTATTCATTGACCAGCTATATGCAGGAACAACTTTATTTCTTTCAGATCTCAAGCACAATCAAATGTACAACATAATTTAATATTTGAATTTGAAATAGGTTGGCTCTACTGACTGGTTAGAAAGAGGCAGTCATTACAAAAGGATGCAAAAATCAGTCAAGTAAATTAATACCATGCACACTTGTATTCACTTTGTAATATAATTTTTCATTCAGTATTTTCAATATTCATGATGATATGAAATCATTCTGTGTTATTCAATGGTCAGTTATATACAGGAACAATGTAATTATTTCTTTCAGAATTTGAACGAAATAAAATTCACAAGAACCATCAATTATACTCTTATACATAAATTTTGTTTAGTTTTTATTAAAAATAGAAATACATGTGGAGTTGTATCCATTTGCTAAAGTTTAGCTTTTCCCTTTAATTTGATGTCAAAATAAATTTCATTTCTTTGAGCCATTTTAACTAGAACATAAACAATGCAAGTTTCACTTTCCAATAGTGATGATTTTTTTTAAAATTCGTTTAAGCTTATATAAGAATTAAATCATGTTTCAGAAGTAAATAGTGTTCTATGTAAGCACCATTTTATTTAGAGTATTTCTTTTTAAATTCCTATTATTAGTTCACACTCTCCCTATATATATTTTTATATCTTGTTCAAATTTCCAATCGTTAATAAAGTACTTTTTATTCATTTGCATTTAAAATGCTACTCCTCCCACAAATATTAGTCAATCACTTCCATTTTTTTTCTCTGCGTTATATATAATACATGTAACAAAATTAGGGATCCATTTTACAAAGAAATGTTTTTTTTTTCTAAAAAAAATTAAAATGTAGAAGATATCTGTGTTTTTTCTGGATTTTAGCATGCCAACTCACAATTTAATTTCCCCCCCCTCCAAAACTAAATAAGCTATTTCAAAAACGATCCCTAAAGTTATTTAAATATCCTTAAAAACATTACAAAAAAATTTCATAGTAAAAAATTAATAAATGAAAGAGGAGTAGGAGTTTGAAATTTTTTAAAAAAACTCTTAATTTTTAAAATTGTGTTTACAATGTATTCTAATTTTCATGTAAAATCATTGTCTTGAATAGAAACACTACATAGCTTGCTAAAACAAAAATTTTAAATACATTAATAAAAAAAAAATAGTTCAAGGGTACCAAGTCTCTTTAAAGGAAACCAGGTTGATTAAATCTGAATGTGTATGTCACAAGTGTAATTCTCAGATGAAATTTGCTGCCAAAATTCTTTGTCTGACTGCTATTCCTTGATTTTCATGAATTCTTCCGATACTAATTAATAGAACTAATAACCAATAATAATTTTCTTTTTTTAGTGATAATTACTTTTTATGTAATTATTTAAGGAAATTATATCAATAAAAAGATATTTAGTCCAGAAAATTATTGTATATTTTTTAAAATTATTTAATCCAGAAATATATTATATGAATTGATGTTTAACCCTGAAAACAACTTCATACATTTTGAAATTTATATTTAATTGTTAACCTTCTTTAAATTTTATAGAAATTTTTGATAAAATCGGTTTATTAAAAATAGTATGAATCACAAACAATGGTGGATCCAGAAAAAATCGACAGGTGGAGGGGGACACATTTGTTTTTGTTTTTTTTTTCAAAAAGTTCATAAGACTTAACTGTGTTTATTTCATAATTTATTTATGTTTTCTTAATCTAAAAATTAACTCTAAATATGAATTCAAAGATCAAATTCCAATTAAGAACTGAAATCTTACAGTACAATAAATTGCTAAATCCTGTGCTTGGACACAATAATCAACTCTGAAGTAAAACAACAAAATAAATACTTTTAAATTCGGTTGGAATTTCCTATTCAGGTATGTTATTTTGTCTGGATGTGAAACTATAATGGGAGCCTGTACCCACATCATGGATACACCACTGTATATAAAAAAATATAGAATTATTGGGGAACCCACCTTTCCTATTTGGATAAAAGGGGTAATGCATTCATACCTCTAGGTAATGTATTCATTAAATATATGTATTAACAAAGATGCTATTTTCTTATACAGTGCTGAATCTTTCTTCAATATGTGATAAAGTATCACTCTTTTTAAAAGTCTTTTTATGCATTTACAGGCTTTTATTTATTTTATTTTTCGATGGATTACGTATATAATGCAGATGTTTAATATTTTGTGAAGCAATCAAAATTTTAATTAGTAAGTTGCATTTATGAATGCTATCTAAACTTATAGTTTAGTTATAATTGCATTTTTCTTCATTTGTCTACTTTTAAGATTGTATTTACTATAAAAGTATTTATTAAGATTGTATTTGCTATAACAGTATTTATTAAGATTGTATTTGCTATAAAAGTATTTATTAAGATTGTACTTCGTATAACAGTCACTCTTTTTCCTTATTTTTTTTTTTTGTAACAGTTTCTTTGATCTTTTTTATGATACCTTATTTTTTAAATAAAGTTATTTTGTAATCTAGTCATTTCTACTTCATGCTAGAGAAAACTGCATTTGGAAGAACAAAATTTAATCAAGATGAATAAAATATCATAAAGTAGTGTTTTAATCAAGATATAATTGATAGATGAAAGAATGACTTGAAAAACTTACATTGCTTCAAGGGGGTGGAGCACATTTCACTAAATATCTTATTAATTGTTTCCTTCCCGAAATTCATCTTTGGGGAATTTTTGAAAAACCTTTCGGTGGTATCCTAACGGTATTTAATAATTAATATTGCTTTAAGTTATTTAATAATAAATGCTTACAAATCAAATTGTTTTACTGTATTTAATTAGTATAATTAACACTGATATGTGTATCATTAATTTTATTGTTTAATATTTTGTTAATAAATTCATTTAATTTATAAAATAAAGTATTCTTTCTATCGACATAACCTGCACAATCAAAACAACATCTCTTTAAGTTATTCCTAAAATTTCTTTTCAGATCTGAAATGTTAACCTACCTAATATTAAAACTACATAATTATCAAATAAAAAATTACTACATACAGTTGACAAAAAAAAAGTATTAAAACATAATGAAAATTTGAATTTGAAATCGCTTGTTTATATAATAGTAACATGCTCATGTAATGCAATTACAGCATTTCTAGATTGATTTGATAGTTGTCTCTACTAGTTTGTGATTAGTTTCTTTAGAATATAAACACACCTTTTAAATACATAATTAAAAATTTGAGCTGTGGATTCAACAGTCACAGTTTCATTATTTGGTGGTATAAATTCTAGATAACAAGATATAATAAGCTGAATTCTACACATATCCAAAGTTTATAAAGCATTTCAATATCAATTCCACTATTGAATGAAATTTCAATCCTTAAAACTTCCATGAGATGCATTAATAAACAACCTTTTTTTTTTTTTTTTTTTTTTTTTTTTTTTTTTAAAATGACAAAACTTTATGTGTGCATTTACAAAATGAGATAAATTGCATCCAAGAAAATGGACAAAAAAACTCTTCCTCGATATTTAAAATATTATGAAAACATTGTTTGTTCATAACTGTTATCCATTCCTGAGGCATGTTATTCAAAACAGAAAACCAAAGGTCAGTTAAGCGAAAACTGTTTCAAAAGCAGATAAATTTCCTCAAATATCAAACAATTATTAAATATCAGTTGAAAACTTTAAGCAACTGATGAAAATCACACAAAAAATTCAAAAGCAAAATAGTTATTACTACATTATTTCTCCTGAATTGGATAAACCAATTAATCAATCCTTCAGCTTTTTATAACAATTGCATTTAATTACAAATTCATTTTGCAAAGTAGTATGCAGAAATGTTTTTTAAATTGCATTGCATATATTTGGTTTGTTAAGTTCTTAAGAAAGATCAAAAGTCTGCTTTGTAAATAAATAAATCATTGCCTTCTAGATTTTGTTTTTATTATGTACAAAGTTCTTGTACAATAGCAGAATCAATCTTCGTATGGATTTCACGAGATCTTTATTTTACACTTCGTGGTAACATGTCTGTTAAACAAAAATGTTTTCTGTACAATTTCATCTATCTTGAAAATTTTAAATTATTTCAAGTAGAGTAATTCACAATGAAACAAACAAACAACAAAAAAAAAATCTAGCTAATTAAATAAAGGAAACGTTAAAATAAATAGCCTAGCAAATGCATCTAGAATAAATTAGCATTTTCCAAATGTATAACAGTTATTTGCTATATATGAAATATATTGTTTTCATTATTTTGAAAATTTACACATGAGTGTTTTAAGATTCGACAGCATCTTTTTTTTTAAATACGTGTATTACACATCATATGCATGAATATGTTTTGTACTCTTTATATACAAGTTTTATTATAAAGCAGCCAACTCATTATACAAATAAACTTGATAAGAAAGCATTTTTAGGCAATAGGTAATTCAAAAACAAATAGAAATAATTCCTTTCCAAAACATTTATTCAACCACAGAATCACTCAAGAGTTCCAAATATCTAATTTGTTTCTTACAGATACTTACTAAACTTCCCAAACTTGTATTTTTTTTAAAAAAAAATTAAAAACAATTTTCATCACGAAATTCATACTTTTTTAGTTCAAATAAATTAATAAAAACATGAAAATCTATTTTCAAAATTAATGTCGATAGTTTGACATAATTCCTTTCTTACAGCAAAAAAATATTTTCAAAACCTATCCAAGCATTAGTCTTACACTAATATTGCTTCACATTCTTTGAAATCACAACAGCTAAAAAACTACCGAACAATCCAGCAATGCTTTTACAACTAATTGCCCAAAACACTTCGTGTGCGACACTAGCGTCTCTTTCGCAACTGGCACCCTATGGAGGGGACCAGTCTATTAAAAATCGCAAGGGAGATGAATTTTGGGTTCCGATTGCGACCAAATCGCATCGGAGTTTGTTGACGGTGGATTCCGGGGTGCCTGTTATGATGGTTTCTTGTTGACGGTGCTCGAGTCGACGCTGAGCGGTGGTAGATTTTTGGTGACAGTGCTCAATTTGAAGCCGTAATAAGTGTCGGAGCGAATTCTTAATTGTATGAAGGAGGTGCAATTTTAATTCCAGTTCACAGACGTTCAGATTTTCTTTACTTATTGCCTAAGAATTCGTTGTTTCACCGAAAATTTAATCAGTTATTATTTTTTTGATAAGATCAAATTTTTTCTGCTGGACTTAAGAATAATCAACACTACTTTATTTGTATTAATAAATTATTTCTAATTTTTTTTAATTACATTATCTAAATAAATTTCTATTAACTAATTTATTTCTAACACTTTTAATTTAACTGTTTCCGATTGTTTACATGAACAAATAGTGATCAGTTCTTATTTTAATAATAAAATGAAAAAATTTCTGTTCTGGTATAATTAAGATTAATTATTTTTAATTTGGACATGTGATATTCCAAATTGAACAGAATTCTTCTTTTAACTAGGAGGCGTTCTGTGATAAATCTTTACCTAAAAATAAAGGAACATCGATACAGATATTACAAAAAAACTAGTGAGTAACATGTTCAAATGCTTACACACTGTTGTGGATGCTAAAGGATATCTTATTAATTACTGAAGTAAGGAAGTATTGTAATATTTATTTAAAAGTTATGCTGTTTTTAATTTTTTAAACCTTGGAACACTAGCATGTTTGTATACATTTAATCACAAAAGTATGCACTTAATGCATGTATGTATGCAAAATGGGGAAATCCCCATCATAGTTTATTTGCTTTTTTAAGAAACATTGGCCTTTTACACCATATTTGAATTTTTAACCTTTGACCGTTTTTATCCCCTTGTGTTTGTCTCATTTTTTAAAAATAATATAATTTTTAATGGATTTTAACTAATATTTGGCACAGCATGGCCTGCTTTGTCTCTTGCACCATAAAATCCAACAGTCACTCATGCAGTCAAAAAGTTCAAATTTTTAAAATAAATATAAGATATATATGGAGAATATACCTTATTGATTGCGAATTACACTTCAAGAAAATGGGAAATGAACTTAATCTTAATTTACGCTACAATTTTAAAGATCATTTTCTTATCTGCCAGTAAAAACTTACTCCACAAAAGTATGCATGCAATTTGAAAATTTAAAGCTTGCTAGTAATTTAAAAGTCTAGATACACTTCTTTATGATTGTGTGTTACGGATAGTTTTGAAGGTTTTTCTGCAATTTCCTCTATGTTAGACGCTAAATAATTACATAATTTAATAATGGCTCCAAGAGGAAAGAACCTATTACAAGATCTTTAATTATAAAACTGCACAAAGAGAGTAAGTCTCAACGCGAAATCTCTAAGATCATCAGGAAAAGTCCTGCTATTCTTTTATATACGCCATTCAAAAATTTACAAATAACAACTCTATCACTAGGAATTACGTTAAAATTACGCATTTAAAAACTCATGTATTACTAGCGATACCTAAAATTTACATAGGCAAATTTTCGCTTATTACTAGTGATACATACAACTCACGGGGTGAGTTCTAGTTCATGAAGTGAGACAAATGGGCCATAGATGGAAAAAACCAAACCAGTTGGCATGCAGCCTTTTCTTTAAATTATTAGTTAAATATTATTGGAATAATTTTGCTTTAAAAATATATAAGTAAGATAAAAATTACCAATTGGCATTAATATTTTGAATTATAATGGACAGTTTCATTGGAAATGCATTATACAATCCATTTTGTTAGTAGTCATCCATACATCCGGCCAAAGTCCTCATTAAACACAATCAGACTCATGTGAAAGGTCGAACAATATTTTGTTTCTCGCGAACTTTAAGATCATGTTTCGATCTTGTAGAGTCCCGTCTCCTGGAAACGAAAATCATCCCCTCATTAGATGTTGTAGGTGGCAGGTATCATTTTCTTTCGCATTTGGAGTACTCAGTAAGTAATAGCTGAGATTATTAATTCAGCTACACACCCAGAAGATAGGATTATGTCCCTTGATTTTAGTATAAGGGACACCAATTACTTTTCAGGAGAGAAATTACATCAAAGATTTACAAAATGTTCGATTAGAATATCGTGTGCGAGACCATGGTCATTTAACTACTTTTTCTAGCAAAAGACTTACACTCAAAACAATGTCATATTTGTATAGAAAATGTCTTTGCAACAAGCACTTCATACTAATATTTCAAATTAATTACAATTAGTATAAATATCACTCCCTAGGTATCCTGTCATTTAAAGCAACCTACTGTAAACCATTAGCCGAAAAGGTAATCTTCAATAAAATTTTAAATAATTATAACTTGTTAATAAAAAGCATTAAGTTAAAAATTGGTTATTTATTTATGTAAAATTTGTTACTTAGCCAGAATTTGGAGAATCTCACCCACACACTCATAACTTTAATGCCATTAAATGTTTAACAAATCTTCCCAAAACATCATTTATTGCATTTAAGAAAGAAAATTAAGATTGTTTCAAGAAATAACATATCTCTTTACTTTTGAAAATTTGGTCAATTTATTTATTTACTTCTATTTACAATTAGTTTATCTGTAATATTTTTGCACTTGAAGAATTATTGGGTGAATATCAATTAGTTTATTCCAAAGAATTTTAAAATATTTTAAGAGAGAAGATTTGCGCTGTAAAATTTTTAAAAATTGGTTCTGAATAATTGTGTGTGAATGGAAATGAACATTTGCTTATGACGGCACAGGGATAAACATTTTTAAGAATGAAATGCAAAAAATTATGTACAATTTATCATATTAAATTCATTATGCAAAATAAATTAGTTCTATTAAAATTATCCAATCAAATTCCTCGAAAAGTTAAAAATAAATTCAGAAAAAATACGGTATCATATAATAAATATTCAACCGACAATGATTGTGTAAAAGTTCATTGTTATACCCCATTATTGGTTTCTTGGCTGTTCTTTGCATTTGTTATGTTATTAGCTTCATAGTCAAGAAGGCAGCTGCTGAAGGTATCGTATTACATTCTTTAAAAAGGAAATTCTTTTATTTTACATGAAATCTCTTTTTGAAATTCCTGTTACTTCTCACATTACAAGTTTGCTATTTTTTCATTATTTTTTTAATTGAAGGCTATTTTTCAATGTTATTCTTAAAGAAAGGATATTAATTTTTTTTTAAATCTTTGAGATATTAAAATAAAGAGCTTTTGATAAAATCTTATATGTAACTTATTTTAACAATATCACATGTGATTTCCTAAGATCTGAAAGACCAAAAATACATTAAAGCGCTGAACAAAGAGGATAGCGAGTCAGTCTGTTTTGTGAAAGCACCATAACTTCTTTTAAACTTGTTTGAATAATAAGAAAAACCTACTATGTGACACCTTGAAGCACTCAAAATCAAACAAGTATATCAGTAGAAGGGAAAGGCCAGAAAATAACCAAGAAAAGAAGACTGCACATAAAATTTACAAACACAAGTGTTCTAGGGTTAAAGAAAGAACAACTAATAGGAAATATTTCCAAGTGGGTAATTTTAATTCTTTTTAAAGTTACAGCAGAGTAGTGTTTTATTGAAATCTGTAAGAGTATGAACACTTTTAGAAGCCTTTTTGAGATAATAAATTGGTTAGGTATATAAATGTGAAGTTCCTTGAGCTATCATGAATATAAAAAATTTAATATTAACTATTAGCTGGATAAAGTAATAGATTTAAATTTATGTTGGAGGATTTTATTTCTGGTCCCAGGAATATACATTTAATGAGGTTTATTATTTTCTTACAAACTTCTCTTTGGCTGCAACCTTGCATTTCAAATGGTCTGACCAAAGAGCAGTCTAAGTTCTTTGTAGAAAATCTCAATTTATTTACGATAATTTTCAGTGCATATTTTGTCATATTTGCTGTTTATTTGAAGAAAAGTATTTTATTAGTTTGAGTTCTATTTAAGCCGGGACACATTGATATTTCAATCTTGTGGAATATTTATTTTTTAAAGTTCTTGGATGTATTGTATCCATGTTATTCTTAATGATATTTATAAAATTACTTCATTCAATCATAGCTTATTGGTGAAGTTAAACATTACTTTCATAAAGACAATGACAAGAGTTAATCGTACTATAAAGTTTATTTATAAACAACTTCACATAAATTATACATAATAAATTTAATCCAATAAAAGAATACTGTAAGTGGATCACAGGTGACATGCTATAAAAAGTAGTAGTAAGTTTAATATACATAAAACACAGTGAAAAAAAAGTAAATTGTCTCGGATATAAATATACATAAAATACACTTCTGCATTCACTCAGAAGTTATGTGTATAAATATAAACTTATAAACTACACATAGATAAAAGCAAGAAGATATATACATTCAATATATAAATACAAAAAGACCATAAATGAACTTTCTTTAAAAGGATTAAATAATGAGTAATTTTCCATTCCAGAATAAAATAATCACCATCTTTGATGTAAAACCAAGAAAAATATTCTGGATTAATATTTTTCTTTTAAATGGTGTATAAACATGAATCATTTCAAAACATTTAACTTTACCAAACTGTAGTTTTCTTCATAAAGAGATAGCCAAAGGATTCAGCAGGAAAAAGCACAGTAATATACATTATTCCACAAAATGTTTATATAGCCTTAAATCCACAACTCTTTATAAAATAAAAATAAATTACATAATAGTTTCAACTATAACTTTTAAATATGTTATTTATACACATGCTAGTTGTTCATTCATGTTTGTTGATGTATTACCCTTTATTTACAAATGTAATTTCAAGTGTTAGATATGCTAGTGGCAGCAGGATATCAACAATAAAGAAATATATATAAGAAGAAATATCAAATAATGATAAAAAATATATAGGGTGATACACATGATCCTGTATTGCCATATAAACCAATGGGTGAGGAAATGACTGGTCATAAAAAAAAATAACAGAGAAATATATGCTGATAAAAATGAATGATCTTCACGAAAAACTTCTTGAACTTTGTGGCCGAAAATGTGTCACGATTGATTCTACCTATAGAACCAATCGATAAATGACAACAGTAATGGTGCATAATGAAAACTATATGACATACAATCTAAATGCTTGGAAAGAAGTATTTGGGGATGATACCAAGCATGTACTGCATGGCTGGCATGTGCTGTACGACTGGTGTTCAAACATTAACAATAAAGTTGTGAAATACAAACAAGAAATTTGTGTTGAACTGAAAAAGATTTTCGTGGAAACTGATGAAACAATTTACTAAGTTGATGAACAATTTGATTGAAAATTACAAATAAAAGGAATCTAGTTTTGATACTTATTTCCTGTGTAATTATGCAAATAGAACAGAAAAATTGACTACTTGACATAAAAAAAAATTGGGTATTGACACAGTCATGAAACTGGAAGCATTAGCACTATCAAATAAAATGTCAAGAATCTGATGAAGAGGATGGATAAAACCATTTCCAAGAAATTGTTTCATATAATTAGCACTGAAAGGGCAAATTAATGCCTCTAGTTGCTCTAATTTGAAAGGATTTTCCCATACGACATTGAAGTACTGAATGAAAGATGTAGGTGCACAAAATATTTGCATTCATTCCTTTTTTTGGTATGCTTCGTTCAGTTGCATGTGCTCTTTGGAAGTTGCGGAAATGAGAGTGTTGGTCCTTTTGAGATTCTACTACGCCCCAAATTTCCTGAAAAAATATCTTTTTTATAATTATTTCATACAGCGTTTGGCGGCGAATAGAAGATTTTCTTGCTAAGCGTTGCTAAGTTTAAACAACTATCTGTGTCAAATTTAAGTATTGGAATTACAGTTATTCAAATTAATAACAATCGTACTCATAACAGAATCGAAGTGCTTTAAATAGTGTCGAAAGATTTCGGATGACAAGAACCAAGATTAAATGCTATTCTTATATATATAGAAATTCATGTTAATAGTATCTTGTCATAGTTGGAAAGTGGATTATATTTAAAGCTCTACAGTGATTGTTATTCTGAGAATTCTGTTGTACGTTAACCGAATAATTTATTTACCCACTTTCTAGGAAGAATGCAGTAAGCAGAACGCATTTAAAGATATTTTTTTCAATGCAAAAGCTATCAAACTTAAACTTATCATGTGTTAGAAAATTACTATATCTAAACTCAGCATTGCCTCTAACCAGTTCTCGATACGAGATGAACGGTTCTAATTTCGATACAAGATTCAGATTTCTGTTAGTTAGTCAGTATTGAAGGGACAGATATTTTCGTACTCAAAAAAAAATGATCCAGTAGATCTAGTGAGATCTATGATTTAGATTTGTTAATCATATGTAAAATCTTCGATCCTTAAAATGCCAGATCAATAATTAGGGATCTTATTTCAGTATGTTGTACTTTATTTAAGTCAAAACTTATTAAAACACCTAAGTTGTGTTGTATGAATTTAAAGAAATACATTTGCCCTTAAAGCAGAATGATTAGAATTTCTTAGTATTCATCCGATTTAAATACAACTAAAACGTTAATAATTAGAGATGAAAATGACAGTTCTTTCAATGATTCCTTGTGTAACTGAAAAAAATGCAATACTTTTACTTGTAATGTTATTTTATGTACGAAAGTGGCCTGTATCATAAATAAAGCATTAAACAAAGAAGATTTGTCATAAAAAAAAAAACTTTCTAAAAACAGATGTATGAACATCAAAAACAAGAAATGGATTTTACTAGTCAAACTTGATTGGAAATTTTCGTCGTGTGGAAAAAAGCTGATCATGTTTTTCTGGTTTTGCTTCGAGCTTTTAAAGTTAGTCTTGACATTTTTCCATGACTCAGTGCATAATTCAGTAACGTATCTTATGAACTTATGCAAGAGTGGTAATTTCTTCTCTATTTCCATATTACAAATTACATCTACAAAATTATGATATAGTGTTCCAAGTCTTCTATTGTTTCCATAGATGTTTGAGAAACTGCCTTTTGTGGATAGATAGATATGTTTAACTATAACACATTTCACGCCAGTACATG
>BMAW01077064.1:0-14678 GCA_019974015.1 Nephila pilipes
ATGAGCCTTACTTGAGGCATAATAGTCTCTTCAATGGGATGAGCCTTCTATGAAGCATAATAGTAATTTTAAATTGTAAAGCCTTTTCTGAGGCGCAATAGTCAATAAAAATTGTAATTAATTTTCTGTAATAACAATAAGGAATAAAACCTTCTATAAGGTATTTTGATCCATTCCCACCTTCATATCTAAGTTATTGATAGGCTTATATATCATTCGAAATAATTATTGGTCTCTTGAAAAACATGAAGTAGATTGCTTGAAGGACCAACGAGATCAACTTTTCTTCTGTATTCATATGCAAAGATTCTTATTGGTTCAACATTTTCTTTAATGAAACTATTTCCAAAGCATCGGTGTAAATTTTCAAACTGTCACTATTTCAAAACCACTATAAGATTTGTTTGATGTCCTTTACAAAGATTTTGATTTCAGATTCTGAAAAGGCTTATTGTCTTGCATGAATTTTGAAAAAGATTGGCCGAATTAATTATTCAGTTTATTTTGATTTATGGTTCTAAGCGTAGATGAAAAGGAGAGAGCTGTTCTTCGGAAACGATCCTTTAATAGGAGGATCCATTCGAGGAAAATCGTCTCCGCAAAAAGGGTTGTTGATGTAGGCATAAGCGAAAGGATTGTTTTCCAGTCGTGGTGCTTCGCTGATGTTGATCGTTTCATACCACATCAAATCAGTTGGCTCCGGTGAATTAGTTGGGAATTTCGGTATCACTGGTTTCACTTTCTTCGGTTTAGTTTCCAATTTCTTCATCCAGTTCCCATTCACAACAGCATAAATGATAAATGGGAGTGCACAAAAGTAAGACCCAGAACAAAACAGAACCATCATGCAAAAGCAAGACAGTGCAAGAGCCAAATCCTCGTAAACGTTTCGTAAAGACATCTTTGATATCAAAATCGCTTTCTTGAATTGTTTTTAAACTTCAATTCATAAGACACAAACTCACACTAATTACAATAAGCGAAACTGAGGGTAATTTCACCTTTGTTGATTAATGATCTTTGTTGTTCCATATTCGATTCACAACAAAGAATAATTCCTTTTCAAATATATTTATAAATGTGTTTTCTATTGTTGTAAAGTTTAGCGGAAACAATTGCGTTGTTCCATTGTTTGGTCAGTTATCATTATTACGAATATAATTGAATGTCTTAACTATACAATGATAACATTTAAACTATATATAGCGGTTTCTTTTAAAAAAAATAGGACTTATAACGGTTTAAACTATATAAAGCTTTGAATTTTCAAAACCATTTTTATAAGATAATTAAAAATTAAATTTTTTGTATTTTTAAAAGAAATTATTATAGTTTCTCTTTTAAAAAAAATTTGGACTTTACCAGCATTCTAATTTTTTTAAGGAGTAGAAATCTCTCGACAACATTCACTCACAAAATGTGCTTTTTATAAAAGTAAATCATAAGTAGTAATTCTATACGTAAAGCCATAACACTGTTTAACCATATTGAAAATAATACAAGATTTCTATATATATTTTGAGCTTGAATATATACTAAACATTTTAAATTACACCCAATACGTCATATGCTGCTCAGAATTTTATCAATTGCCATCATATCTTAAAACAGATTGAACATTCTAAAATAAAATATTTCATTGCAGCTTGTTTTTAAATTAAGACATACATATAATTTTAAGAAATAATTACATCAACATTTAATTATTGTGTGTGTAAAATATTTTAGCAAGTCACGCCCCCCCCCCCCAAATGCATGCAGCGCAAATTACATTTTACAGAAAAAGAATGGTGAAATTAAAATTATTATATTTTTGACGGATAACTGCAACATTTTTATATATATTCACAAATATATTCCAAAAATTATTTATATATATTCCAAAATTTCACATGAAGGAAATAAAAAAAACATTAATAACTTTTAAAAAACTATAATGAAAAAATATTATTTTGATAAAATTTCGTTTTATATAATTCCTTGATTAAAAATATCAATATTATTAAAAAACATTAATTTTTCTTATTATTTAATTTTTCATTTTTATTTTTTACATGTTCGAAGATCCTTAAATATTTTTTTTTTATAAAATCTTTTTGGTATTTTAGCACTTTCAAAATGTTTTAAATCTACATTTCTTGACAAGTGAATATTAGAGTTAACAAACTCCAATTTCTTCTATTTATCAATCGTCGGCTGTCAATCATCTTTATGTGGATGTGTGCTCTGACGCAAACTAACTATTATTGTAAGCAATTGTCCCTTTTTTGCAATTGAGAAGCTTGTTAAATTTAGTAAATTTGAAGATTTTTAAATCATTTTTATAAAACCTTTTTTGGTTCAATCCTATTTTAGCTGGTTTCTTGGCTAGTTTTCAAAAATCGCGCCAAATTGGCGCCAAAATCGTTTTTTTTCTTCACAGCGAAGAGCAAACAGGGTAGCCACGGCACAATATCGCCACCAGAAAAAAAATACCAGACATCGCCAAGTCAGCTAAAATAGGATTCCCCCCCTTTTTTTATCACTTTATCAACTTAAATTTTTTTTAAGAACTGTAGTTCTCTCGACAACTTAATATTAAACAAGATTTCTTTTCTTTTTCCTGGTGGCCGCAGTAGGCTAGGGGTCATGATCATGGATTCCCGGCTGGCAGAAAACATCGAGTTATGGGTTGGAGCTCTGATACCACGAAAGAAGCATAACGGGGATGATGTACGTTAAACCTGACGAGGCCCCAAGTCCTCCTTTTGGCATGGTGTGGAAGTTAGGTGAGGGAGGTGCCATGTCAGGCGTCATCCTCGTTAGGTTGAGGAACCTCGGTCGTGATCGAGGTTCAAAATTACGTGTTCCGTCGCCAATAGCCTAGTGTTGCTTCCAGTACAATGTTAATAAAATCACTCAACCTTTTTCTTTTCTAATTGTCAATCGTCTGCTTTTGGAAATCTTTACGTATGTACTCTGGGGCCTTTTAGCTATCATTGTGTAATAATAACGCTGCTAAAAAACGAGTTTTTTAAACAATAGTTTTCTTCCAAACTTTCACAATTTGCATAATATTTGGCGATCATTTGGTGACTTGGATTAAATTTTAGTGCAAAATGGAAAATATTTGGAACAATGTATAAGAATATGTGAACGATGCAAGCTTTCTTGGTAACTTTAAAGTCCCAAGCACTTAAAATTGTCTTGGTGACGTCAGTGCGATAGATTTAATTATAGATAAGTGTTTGCAATTTATCTTTATTATCTTTTTAGTCTAATAGAAAAGCTAGTAAAAAACTTTGAACGAAGTCTAAAAGCTTAAAAATCTAATTAAAATAATATCGGGGAAATAGATGTTTCACAACAACGTAAGGAAGTTCTTTGGATTTATATTTTAATTAAAATTGAATTGGGGGATTATAACTTAATTTAAAAATTTTATGCATAGATTGAAAAATCCCTTTAATCAGGATATTATAAATTAGTTTGATTTTGAAAAAATTATTTTTTATAACGCGCAAAAATCCACTTATTAAAATGTAAACCAAATGTGATGATCAAACATTTAAAACTAACTTTCCGTTAAATAATAAGACTTCAATGTATCTTTAATGTCACGTACATCGCCAACAAGCTCACCAAGTAAGCGATAATCGCGCCAAATAACGGCTGTTAACGATAGGAATTTGTAGAACTTTTTTCTTTTACCTTATTTACTACCTCTATATAAAATATTTGGAAGCAACTCTGCGTTAATACAAATATATTCGAGTATTTGTGAGAGAACCGATGTAATATATATGTAAATAACTTATTATCTCATATATATTTTTACATTATTATTTAACAAAATTGGTTCTTTTATTCGGATTTATTTTGAATTTCTTGCAACCCTAGTAATGTTGTCTTTATTGGAATTTATTAACATAAAGCGAACTCCATACACCCGAGTAGTTTAAATGCAACCATTTTTGGATTTAGGAATTATATTTAATTTATTATGAGGAAATCTGATCCTACCAGGGTCTTATTTTTGTCTTTATTATTCTTATTTGAAAATATGATATATTCGTTTTGTTTAAAAGGTATGAGATGTACCAGTGGTTATATTCACAGATTTTGTGGCTGAAGATGTTTGTCGAATGGTAGGTTTGAGTCTTGGTTCCATCAAAGGCTTTTTTCAAGGAATACTAAGGGTTGATGTAAGTAAACTGAAACTTAGTCTCAAAGTTCCATCGTCGGCAAATTAGGAGGGAAAAGGATACTAGTTCACAGGTTATAGCAAGATTTTTTTTGCATATTTCCCTTCAATTAATCCTTGGGTGTCTTTCACATGACGTTATTTGAATTGAGACACTCATCTTGTGAATAAACCATGGTTTTTATAAATTATATTAAAAATATTGAAGCATAGGGAATAGATGGATGGTATAGCATTTATAAGCTGCGAGAAGTTTAATAAGGGAGTTGCGGTAGAAAGAATAATATGAGGTTTGCAACGAAGTAATGTCTTCACTCTATAAAAATAAAAAGATATAAGATTTAAAATTAGTGAGGATTTGCATAAGGACAAGGAGTCGGATCTCCTTACAAGTACTTATTGGATCGGATCCGATAAAAGATTGAAAAATAAGTAGATATTGAAAATATTAATATTTAGGGAGCCAAAATCCACTTACTTAACACTAAGCAATTTTTGTTTTGGTTATTTTAAGATTCGAATAAATGAGTTACTATATGTGTGTTTCGACTTTATTAATTAGTGACTATTTTTGTGACTAATTTATTAAATTAAGATGGTCGAATATGCAAAAGAAGAGCTTCGGGGACGTTAACAAGGTTTTATCAAGTAGAGTTTTGGTTTGAGTTTTGGTTCCGTCAAATACTTGTCATGCCGAATACTAGTGGTTGCTGTACATAAAGTGAAACTGGGTCTCAAAATTTTACCATCGACAGCTGTAGAAGTTAGGGGCGAGAGAAAGAAAGAGTTGCTAACTGATATTTCGTCCTCATCACTTGTCCTCAATTCAATAACGAGGATCGCTTCCTATAAGCTTCATATACTAGGCATTACTGAAAATTAATGTCTTCGTTGCCATAGCTCGTTACCTGATTTTCAAAATTCTTATTATACCTGAGAGTTGCATGTGTCTTATATGTAATGAATTCTTTTTCTTTGTTCCCAGGTGTTGAGGGAACTCAAGATGGTGACCCCTATAAAGGTAAGGTTGAAGCAGAAATTCATCACTGAGTTTCTCACACCTGAGGGTTGAAACCGTATCCAAATTAAAATGTTTTTTCATCTGCCCAAAGATGAGAGAGCATTTTCAATGACATCACTTAAGTTCTGACGGTGAAGCGGGGACTACCATTAATGCTTGATGTTAACAATAACCATCGGAATTCTCCAATGGATTTGTCCGACTAGTCCCTCATCGGCGCATGTGCATGGAAAGAGATGGGGACATGTTAAAAAATCAATGATGCACCACTTAGGGTAAACACGTAACTTTCAGGTACAATAAGAATTGTGAAAATCGGGTTACATAGAAATGTTATGGACCTGGATACAATGCTTTTCAATCAAGTCTCTTTATCTAGAGAGGCACTATTTCATAAAACCCAATTACCATCTGTCCTTAGCAATTAATACATTATAATTAGTTTTTGTATTTATATTTAAAAATAAATCAAAGCAACATGGGATCTTTTTAAATATATTTGCAATTTCAATATAATTTAAGAGTTTATTTGTAATAGAAGGGTTTATTATTATAATAAGAGTTTTTTTTACGAAGGAAATCGGTTAACAAATAAAGACGTTACGGTGATGGAGGAAGTATTTTTCAGCTAAGCCACTAACCCTTTATCCTTATCAATTCCTTTTTGCATTTAAATTTAAATTTAATCAGAGCAAAATCGGAAAGTTTTTAAATCTATTTCAGGTTTAAATGCAATTTAAGAGTTTAATTCTTTATTTTGTTGCTTAAGTACTAGTCACATTAAGTCCGATGTAAATTATTACAAATGAGAATCCTGATTGAAATGCATGTCCTTTTAACGGTAACTCCTCCTTCGTTAAATGTGATTTTGAAATTGAAATTATTCAATATCCCACCTCCGTAAAGTCTCGCTTCCATTATTATGGATTTGTGTTCTCTCTCTCTCTTAATATGACAGCTGTTAAGAGAATTTTGAGCAATTACTGTAAACGTTAAACAAGAATAATGAAATTCTTACGTTGAATGAATTTGAATTAGAAAGCTGAGATACTCTCCAGGAAAATTTAATTAATTTTTTTTAAGTGAAAAATTTATTATCGCGGAGAAATAAAATTCATACGACTTTTTTTTGTAGTAATAAAATAATGAATAAAATTTTTAGAATCAACATTTTTAAAGTAGATATTGTTTTGGTACTATTTAGAGTTCGTCAACATAATGACAAATTTAAATAACACTCATACATTTTTTTTAAGAAAAATCATCGTAATGATCTGTTGTTAAATTATATATTTTCATGCAGGGGCGTACCCGGGGGGAGGGTGCAAAGGGACATATGCGCTCCCCAAGAATTTTTCTAAAAATTGAATATTTCAGGGTAATTATTTTATTATATTATTATATAGAAGTTTGAAATTTTAAAATAAGAATTTTTTCATTCTCATGCTTAAATTTTTTTTTCGATATGAAGAGAAAGAAGGATTTCAATTAAGCCGATTCCTGGGAAAAAGAACAGATTAGTTTAGTTTTTATTAACGTCGCACTAGAAGCAACACGAGGGCTATTGGCGACGGACCTCGTAATTTTGAACCACGGTCAAGTGACGAGGACGACACCTGAGCTGGCACCCCCCTCTCCAAACATCCACACCACGCCAACGGGAGGACTTTGGGCCCCGAACAGATTTAACGTGCATCAGCCCCAGCTACACGGCGGGTCTTTGGCGGCCAAGGATCGAACCCGCGACTGAACGAAAACCGTCGGTCGCTAGTCCACGATCTTGACCACTAGGCTACCGCGGCCCTGGGAAAAGAACAGAAAAGTCTTTGCTGTCTCTTATCGGGTGCCACTGGGTTAGTGTTTGTAGACGAAGAGAAGAAGGGGGAGGATCCATCCTTTTAGCAAATTGCACCTCCCAAAAATGCAAATTTTATTTTTATGGTATCTTAATCATTTTTGTAAAATAATCTTCATTTTTGTAATTTTTATTTCTTTATAAAATTATATATCGATACTTGAATAGTTTTAAATAGGAGAAATAAGACTGATATTGCGTATTATTTACTTTTTACCAAGTGGTAATCCTAAATTGCAAAATTACTACTTTCATGGTAATAACGACACGTTTTCCCTCCCCCCCCATTCATTTCTGGGTACACTACTGTTTACAAGCACTGCATATGCGCTCATTTCGTTTGATTTAAAACAAGCCCTAATACTCATTCTTTTCTTTTCTCAAAATTAAATAAATTTCTGCCCATGAATATAATGGGAAAAAAATGAAAGGATTATGCATCTGTCCCATAATGAATTTAAAAAAAAAATACTCTGAAGTCTAGACGAGTAAAAAACACAAAGGGGAAAATAAAACAATGTTTCTGCATTTTTATAATACAAATAATGCTTTTCATTGTAAAGTACCTTATCAACAATCAGGCTGTGAGTTAATGTCATTTTAAAAACACCGATACTTGAAACAAGCACACACTGAAGCATTTTTTTTCTACCATCAATTTAAGTAAACAAATTACACTCATTTTTTAAATTTTTTTATTTAAATTTAAAGAAAGGAACTGTCTTTTTTCTTCTACCATTTTTTTTTTTATTTTCTATTCATAATAGTCGAGCCAACTGAATTCTGTGGGCGCAATGCATTTTTTTTCGCATGCTAAATTTATAACAATGAAGAGGGATGACGTAAATGACCTATGATCCCTTCGAATTTATCGGGAATATTCTGAAAAACATGTACTGTTCCTTTCTACAACCAGAAAACCTCTCTTAAATATATAGACAGCATATAAACGATATTAAAGATGTATTTATTATGGGAGAATATTGTTTGTAAGATATTGTCACAAAAACTCTTTATCTCGTGTGGGTATATGCGAACGAAACTCAGTCTAACACAGAAGATGACAAATGACACTTCATTTCGCAAATATTAAGGGCAAGACGACACACAGGAGCACAGTTTGGACAGAGACAACGCAAACAGAAAACATATAGCACTATTCCTCGTAACTTCCACACTAAGCCAATAGGAGGACTTTGAGCTTCGACAGATTTAACGTGCATCAGCCCCGTCTACACGGGGGGTATCCAGGGGTATATGGACTCGAACCCACGACTTTACGAAAAACACCAGCCGCGTGTCCGCGACCATGACCACTAGGCTACCGAAGCCAGGCTTATCGTGTTGAAGTCGATCTATATGCGATCGTGAAAAATGTGATATAAGTTATTTGTTGAACAAATTATTTTTCTACAAGTACTCATATATGTCATATGTAGAAAATATTTTCTGTATTAGGTATATAAAAGAAGTATATTTCCATATGTCTAAGCTCCAAATGACAATATTATTCGCGCATTTTATGTTAAAGTATGAAAAATATTTTTCACATCTTTTAGCGCAATTTAACTCGAATATAATCTTTCAAGTTACTCTTTGCTACATAGATTTCTAGTTTTAAAAATATTAGAAAATCCACAATTACTTATTTCTTCGAAATAGCGCTTCCTTTTGATGCAGTGACTTTCCGCTGAGCACATTCTACAAAAGACAGCCCTGGGGAAAGTGAAGAAGTTTAAAAAGGTAGACTAGCATTTTCAGCAAATATTTCCTCGTCGTAAACTTGTTATATCAAAGTAGTTTTAGTTTAGTAAAATTTTTCCTCAAAGTAAGATGCGCAGCAGAATCGCGGATTAGTAGCCCAGGGGTAGAGGTTCGTGACTGTAAATTACCATGACCATTATGTAAAATGATGAAGGGTGCTGATGTTATATATTTTGCAAGTACTATATTTGTTAAAATGGTCTTCCTGGCTATTCAATCTATGAGGAACTAATCATAGAATAACGATCTGGTGATCGGGTTGTTAGGAAAGGGAAATACGCTACCCCTTTATCTGAACAATTTTTTTCCTGGCCTTTAAGAAGAATTATTATTTAAACTGTTATTTTGGAACTCAAATTTCAAAAGGGAAATAGTTAAATGCTGTTAATCGCATATGAATTATTTTTTTAAAAATTGTGTTTAATACTTATAAATAAGAACACATTTAAATCGTTACGTCAAAACAAGCATTTAGAAAATTTTATTGAACTATTATTGAATGACTGTAATATAAAATAATTGCTTTTTACAATTTAATGTTATTGCAGATCATTCTAATGCTAATATGTATCGGAACTTCAGTTTTACTTCAATTCATGTTAAAAATAAGGCAGTTGGCTATGTTGAAGAATGTCTTCTGTGAGTGAGTGAATCTAAAGTTTATTGGTGCAAGAGCCAGATATGACTATGCTGCGGCAAACAAGATTTAATTGTGATCTAGACGGGAAAAAAATGAAAAAAGACTAAAATGGGTGACAAGAAGGTGGGTCAAAAATAGAGAAGGATTGCTAGGGTAATCCGGGAGTGCGTCACCCATGTTTACCAAAAACAGTAAACCCCATGGGAAAGAAAAGATCGCTAGGGTGCCTCGGGGTCATGACGCCAGTACTTACCAGAAGGAGGCAAGTCTCTGAGGTACCCTGATATAATCCCCAGGGGCAGTTTGCCTGGCTATACCCCCAGACGCTGGGTACCCATTTTAGTCGCCTCTTACGACATGCATGAGCTACAGTTGTACTATTCTGTCATTCCCGTTCACCACATGGGTCAAGAATGTCTTCTGAAAAAATGTCTTCATTCAAAATGTTATCATAAAATGAAATTTAATACGTATATTCAGAATGATACAGATGAGAGTTTCACTTGATCTCAAAATCGAGACAAAACAATTAGACAAATAAAGTGCAAAATCAATAGCGCGTTGTCACCTCCTCCTGCAATATATGTCGCAACACGGGTCGGCATTGAGTTGATTAATCCCCGGATGTTGTCCTGAGGCAGATGGACCCACAAATCTTGAATAGTCACCTCCAAATCATAAACAGAATGACACGATAGCATCTGGCGTTTCAGCCGGCCTCACAGACGCTCTATAAGGAACAAGTTCGGGGAGCGGGCCGGCTATGAAAGAGTCTGAACATGATGAATATCTTGAGCTAACTACATGAGCTGTATGAGGACGAACATTATCCCTCGTAGGATCGATGAATGTCATCAACATGACGCTGGTCTTTTAAAGTTCCATGTACCACAATTAGAGGGGATCTGTTATTATAAATTATTATCCTCAAATGATTATGTCTGCTGTGCGGGCAGTGTGTCGTGCGACAGCGTGGATGGAATTGTTCCATTTACCAGAGTGCCTCTGCACCTATGCATGGTTATCGTCTGTTCCCCCAAACGAATTGGGACTCATCACAAAACACCTCGTTTTGCCAATCTGAGGCATTCCACTTCGCTTTGGCTTCACACCACTGTTAAAGATAGGACACGAAAAGGTCGCTTGGATTGCAGATTCGCTTCCTAAAGGTGTCTGAAGGGCCGCGGTAGCCTAGTGGTCAAGGTCGTGGACTAGCGGCTGGCGGTTTTAGTTCAGTCGCGGGTTCGATCCTTGGCCACCAAAGACTCACCGTCTTTGGATTATATCAGGGGCTGATGCACGTTAAATCTGTTCGGGGCCCAAAGTTCTCCCGTTGGCGTGGTGTGGATGTTAGGAGAAGGGGGTGCCAGGTCAGGTGTCGTCCTCGTCACTTGACCGTGGTTCAAAATTACGAGGTCCGTCGCCAATAGCCCTCGTTTTGCTTCTAGTGCAACGTTAATAAAAACTAAACTAAACAAGGTGTCTGAATATGATTGTGGAACTACTGGCAGCCCTATATCCGGTTTTAACGTGAAACGACTCACCGTGAGATTTATGAGCGCTTGCCACACGATGTTTCGATCATCTCGCTTTGTGTTCTTTCTGGTCGCTCCGGACCGATTCTTCGTATGTGGGCACGATCTCGTGTCCATTGTCGGCATTATGCTCTGACGGCACACTCCGAACGATCGACCTGGTGAGCAACATGGCGCGTCGACCAGCCTGCGATTTTCATGCCGATGATCAGGCCCCTCTGAAGCTCACTTAACTGTGCGAATCACATCTAACTGCATTCTTTGCTTACTTAAGTCCTCCTATAGGCGGAATGGGATCGTTAGGTTTATGAATCTTTCACTATGTGACGGTTTATAAAGGAGCACCTTCCTGACTGCGGTATTACTACAAGGTGTGTGGCCTTATGTAATAGCACCAAACTTGGATCGTTTTCATATCAGACGTCATTCAAATACTTTGCAAAGTTTCATTTTATCTCGCTTCCTTCTCGAGGCGCTACTTTCAATATTCTTGAGTGTATAATGTAGTATTCAAATCATTTTCATATAATACATAATGTATATTTTTAAGATAATGACCTTTTTAATAGTTATTATTATGAAAAATGCTACTTTTCATAAAATCATATTTTGAATTTCGATAATTATCATTTTATTCGAAAAAACAGCACAAATAATTTAAATCAAAAGTCTAAAATCACACATGTTAATGAATGTGGAAAATAATTACACAATTTTTTGAAACTGTGCGAGCTACTGTTTCTTTTTTTTTAAAAAAACTTTTTCCGTAAAAAGCTTGAATCTATCAGTATTTTGGTGTTAGAGGAGCAAAAGATTCAAATAAATTATATAGGCAAAGAACAGGTAAACTGACTGCAAGCGATAAGAACAAATAATGAGATAAAAATAGATGAACATATGGTGCTACGAAAAGTACACAAGAGCGTTTCTTTGTCGGCGGAATTGTAGAAATCAATTAAGAGCTTCCTTTTACCTTTGGAGAGAAGAACAGAAAGACAGATTTCCATGAAATTGGACAACAGTTCCCGCTCTTTTCAAAAGAAGAGGTTGTTCTTTTGTTCATCATTTTATCTGTTGCTTGTGGATGAATGATTGATTTGGTATAATTAGGATTGCTACGACTTAAATATAAGTAATTGGACCTCAAAGCTCTCATACGGCGTAGTGTGGAAGCTAGTAGTTTGAGTAATCAGATCAAACATCCCTTTGGTATCTGACCTTCATTCAGAAATACGTGACTCATCGCCAATAGCTTTGTTGAATTATCATTCATCTTCGCAAGGCTCGGATTCGTTAGTTCAAAATTACATGGGGAGCTACCAACAGTCTTTTGTGCGAATCTAGTGCATCGTTACTAGCTTGGTTATTTAATACGATTGATCTTATTAGGCTAGACTTGTAACTTTGTGACGGCGAACTATTCTTATTCGCCTCTTGTGCCATAGCTAAACTCAATGTACTAACACTAAAATTCAATAACTAAGTCGTTCAAGAAGACGTTACACAGGTTTCACACGCTATGTTTATTGACAAATTTCTAGTATAACGACAAATGTAAGCGACTCTCCCCAAATATTGCCTTAAATATATTAACTTGTTCCACCAATATCAAACTAACAGAGTCTTACCAATCCCGTAAAGTTGAGGCTGTCTCGACTTCTAGGTTTCTCTAAGCTGTCGATAACTTGTAGCAATTCTCGACCCCGTCTTCGACACTGGAACAATTGCCAAACGATTGAACCACTCGACCTCCCTCGAGTGTCCCAAGCTTAGCTTATATAATTCCTAACTCCCACACTTCACTTTAATTCTTCCTGATTGTAATTTAAATACTTACGTTTCGTTTTTGGTTGGGCAAAGGTTGTTTAGAAAAAGCAATCAATCTCAATTAAAAGTCCCCAAAGTTAGTGTAGAGAAAACCGCGAATAGTCCATCGTCACAGCGTAGCGATGGGTAGGGGGAATATGGATTGTAACTCCTCCGATAAGGATTGCAATATACTGAAATTTGTTTTATATTTTAGAAGAAAATTAATGTTAGAAATTCCGTACTTCTAAAAAACATTCTTTTCACTTTAAATAAACAATGAAATTTAAAATTCACAGCGTAGCGACGGGTAGGGGGAATATGGATTGTAACTCCCCCGATAAGGAATATAAAACAAATACTGAAATTTGTTTTATATTTTAGAAAAAAATTAATGTTAGAAATTCCGTACTTGTAAAAAACATTCTTTTCGCTTTGAATAAACAAGGAAATTTAAAATTTATTTTGAGATATGAGTTGAAGTGGAGAAAACCCTCCCTGCCTCTTTCACGAAAAATTTCTCACAACACCTCTGAGCTAGACTAACTACTGCTCATGAAAAAAAAAGTTAATTTTACATTTTGTATTGAGAAACTATAATGCGTATTGTTGAACTTTATAAATAATCTGGAAGGAATATTACAACAAATTTAGTTAAATTAATTTTTTCTAAACTTTTGTGACTGTTGGGTAAATTTTCACCGAAAAGATAAGGATTGTCACAATTTTTTAAGCACAAGTAAGGTGTGCATAATTATTCATATTTTTCTCGGATGATTTTTACTGCATTCTGTTTCTGAAGGAAAAAAAGTTAAGAATTGGTAAGCAGCCCGATGAAAGACGTTTTGGCAGTTGAGCAATTTTCGCGAAGTTTAACTTCCGATGGCGTTAAAAGAAAAAGGAATTAAAACAAAAATCTGTATCTGTTACTGGAATGTCTCCAAATAATATTTCACCACCACGGCTACTATTTTATTATAACGACGACTGTTTTTTGGAAAACCGAAATCTCTATTTTGAAACACTCAGCGAAACCTTGGAGAGAACCCATAAAACTCTAATAATCCCATCAGCAAGGAAATCTATTTGGTATTGATCCTGGCAAAGGGAGCCAATTGTGGGCCCAACTTCATTACTCTTGTGTTACACAATGTGCGTGGAGGGCTAATTTAAGGGTAACAATTAATCTTCCAGCAAATGGGTGAAGCAATGGATTCTACTTTTCCTATGTATTTCCCTTTCAGTTCTGTATCAGTATTCATGCTGTTTGGAACCTTAACAAAAGCCCTACGCGATGGCACAGAAAATGAAGAATGGAAATAGTACGGAGATAGTGTATTTTGAAAAATACATTCGAATTCGTTGGCTGCTATGCATCAAGAATTCCCTAGATAGTTTTGAATACAGAATGTGTGTTCCAGGAGTTTTGGATGTCTGAATCGATTTTGTAAGGCTTGCATTTGTTTGAAAGACTAGATTGGACAGGGATCAGAATATCTGGAGCATGACTACTGGAAATGCGAACGAATATTGAAAGAGATATTTTTTTGGATGAAGTACATTATTTCAGTATTTGAGACAAAATAAAGAAATAAAGTACATCCGTATTGAGATATTCCGTAAAACGATGATGATAGTTCTATTGGAAAAATTCCGAGACAATTAATTTTTAGAATGTTTTTATTTCATACTGAATTGCATCGGAGGTAAACTTATGGATATATAATCAATTTATTTATTAAATTAAAAAAAAAAATTTGACCTATAATGAATTATCGGCATTGATTTGGAATTTGATTTCGATATTATTTTGTATATTAAAAAAATTAATTCTGCCGGTTACAATTAAGCACACTTTTTAAAAATTTATAATT
>BMAW01077072.1:0-19382 GCA_019974015.1 Nephila pilipes
CAAGATGATGTTAATTGGAATCGAATCTCGTAATTTTGAGCCAAGTTCATATTATGAAACGATATGATATAAATGATCGGTATGTCTATTTCTCCAGGTACCATAAACTCATGCAATCAATATGCGAAACTTTTTTTTGGGTGCGGGAGATTTCTTTTTGAAAATGTAATACATTACACTATTTAACTATTCTAATTAAGTAAAATAAAATGGTTAACACGCCTACCTCAGAGGGGATGCTCTGACTAATCATACACAGGTTTATCTATATTACTTTCATTACAAGGACAAGCTTTATAAACCTAATTTTGGGTTAGGATCTCACGATAACTTTACACTTGTCTTTTAAAAGGATTTTATAATCTCAAACCAGATTTCGAATTAAAGGAGAAGGACACATGAACCTTCATATGACATTCTCCATTCATCTCTATTTTCCCACATGGGATCTTAAGACTTCTTTCCCATCAAGATTTAAAACTGTGAGAACCCCAAATCTGCAATCAATTAGAAGCTTTTATGAGAAGCAGTCAAGCATGGATGATCCTCTTTGCCTCAACTAGAAAGTGGCTCAACTTCGAGCTACACGCGGAATGGATCAAGTGATACTTTTGAATCAATTATTGACACCGATTAAAGAGTTCTTGTAGACGATCAGATATTTTAGAGTAGACTGAAGCATAGCTTTATTTAAAATTATTTAGTAGTATTAATAAGTAAATTCATTCAAACTGTTTATGATAGTAAAAATTATGTTCTTCATGTTATAACTTTACAGTATTACACCACGACCTGAACGGCAAAGAAATTTGATTTTTTAATTTGCAAAATCTACACTGATATGTTACTCATAAGTGTTCAAAATAAAAAAAAAAAATCAGTAATTTTCTTCCGTGTATCTGTTCCCTCACTTTTTAAAATTCTAGATAATTATCAATCTTATAAAAACAAGTTGTTAATGAATATAAATAGAATTTGTAATCGATGCATATTTGCAATATTTATTTTACAATAAAACAACAGTAATCTTTTTGTTCATTCAAAGCAAATCAACTTCTTGAAATTAAGTCCATATTTCACCTAAATAGTCTTTTAGTTCATTGTGAATAACTCAGATAATGGGAGGATTCTTATTTCTTCTGTAATTAAATCACGTTAAAACATGGATTCGGAATGGCCAATAGTTCTTATACAAAGACATCGCGGAAATACATTGTAATATCTAGGCATCATACACATAAATAGTTTGCAATTGCAAGAAATGCACCAGAAAAATTTTAATTTATTTTATTGTATATTTAGTCTCGATATTTAGAGAAAACAATCTTAGAAGGAATATTAATCTTTTTTGTAATCATTTCTAGAAAATCATCTTCACTGAAACTAATGATGTAGTTTTATTTAACAACTATAAAAAAAAATTATAAAACTTATTTTATTGCCTGATTATTTTCATTCAAAAGAATAGAATTAAAATTACACTAATCATTTTCTATGCATGTTTCAGTTCCTGCAAAATATATTTACTGGAAAATAATGTTGAATACTTAATCAGTTGAAGAATCAAAACCCGAGAAAGAAGTTTTACGAATATTTAACATTGAAACAATTTTAAGAATTGTTTTGAAAAATAATTGAAATGATATGATCAATCAATTTCTACAATAGTATTTTTTATGTGTAATAATATCATTATTACTTAAACTCACATATCACACACACACACAATATTAAGTTACACAATCATTAGTAAATAATCTAGTGCCTGAGCCTTTGTACCGCTAAAGACCAGACGTGTAGTGTCAGTTTATGAACGTTAAATCAGTAAAAGTCAAACTTCATCTCGTTGGCGCGGTGCGGAATTTAGACATAAATAGGGCCAGCTGAGGTGTCATTCGTAAATAATATTATACAATAAACCATCGTTCTCTAATAATTTCGAAGTTTTATCAGTGACAATAGATATTAAAACTACTTAAAAGTGTTTACCGCTTCCATATCCCTTTTGATCAGGTTTGCATAAACATCAAATTGATCGTTGTGATGGAAATGCAAAGAGGTCTTAAGAATATTTACATATATAATAAATTTTACTCATGCTCCCGAATTTATAAGTGAAGGCAATCCAAGGATTATTATATATTGATAACAACAAAAATATTTTATTTAAATTATTTTTTCAGACACTTATATTCTTATTTACCTTGACACATACATTTCAAAAGAAGTTTATTTACATTCATTTACCTAGAAACCAAGCGTACATAATTTTCTGTGAAAAATTCTTGCTTAATAAACACGATCGAAAATAATTTCATAATTTTTCTTTGAGTCCGAAAAAAAAATTAATTAATATAGTTATAAAAATCTAATTTAGATATGAATAAATTATCCGTACATTTTTGCAAAAAACAGATTTAGGTACCCAAAGTGCACTAGTCTTATAATTATTATTAATTTCCTCAATTAAATATGATACAGTAAACGATAAAGTATTGAGACATGGACAATATTAAATTTTTCCGATATTGAAAGTAAAGCAAACTATAAATTAGTAAAACACGTTCCATTTGGTCGAGTTGTTGTAAGGCGTTGAGAATGGTTGTAAAAGAAATTAATAAGTCAGTTCAGACTCTTCTTTTTTTAGCTGCAAAACTTTAATTTATACATTAATGCAGCACAATACACAACATTTACAATAATACTACGCATCTAACTGAATTATCAGACATTGCTCGTTTCTTCCGCCATTGTTCTCCTCTTCCTCGCTTTCTCCCTCACTCAAATGGCCTGGTGTTGAGTTCTTCTTGCTCTGCTCGTCAAGTTGAGTTGTCGTTCAACTCCGAGTCAAGTTGAGTTGTTATTTTTCATAAATCTTTACTAACAATATTAAAATTTTCTATTATTGAAAGTAAAGCAAACTATCAATTATAAAATTGAATATATTGATTAGTCATAAACATATAAAAAGCTTTATGAAAAATATTCTTCTAAAATAAATTTGTAATAAAAATTATTCGTCACGAGTAATTGTTAACACATCTGTAAGACTTACTGAGAATTCAAAATATTGAATTTGTAGCGTTTAATAATCTTATTTTATTTAGAAAACTGAATAAAATCATTTTCACATAGTATAAGCTATCAACAAATAGAAATAATAGGTATACGTACAAGAGACAGTTTCGTCTCATCTGTTAAGTCGAAAATTGAACGTATGCCACAGAGTACGGAAAAGGTATCATTCACACAAAAAAAAGTTTTGAAACTTCACATTTAAGATTTCAGATACACAGTTTGTTTTTACGCTTACGTCTATTTTCTTAACAACAAAAATTATCCCACGAATTTCACAAATGCTCGATTATTCCTTTAGATGAATAAGTGAATGCAATTTCAGGGTGATAATGTGAGAAAAGGTCTTCTGACAAATTTCACAAGTATATGGTTTTTCTTTTGTATGAATACGGAAATATCTTTTTAAAGTACCTTTTACTGAGAATGATTTCTGGCAAATTTCACAAACATAAGGGCTTCCCTTGGCATGTAGACACAAATGCGTTTTTAATTGACTCTTTTGATAAAACCATTTCAGACATATTTCGTAGACATGAGGTCTTTCGTAGGTGTGAATATGCAAATGTAATTTTAAATGACATTTTAAAAAGAAAGTGTTCAGGCAAATCTCACAAATGTAAGGTATAGAAGTGTACTTTAACTAGCATTGAATAATACGGTATTCAAATTAAGATCTAATACATAGAGTAAATATGATCAAATTCATTTGGGGGGGGTGAGGGGAGGAGTTTATCAAAAGAGATTCGGAACTAGCGTGACATTGCGTCATCTGTTAAACCTTGCATACAAGGGAATAAGATATCTCCTACAAATTTTATACGATTTTTTGAAACAAAAACCTAAATTTTGAGGTACGAGATTTAGAAAAAAAAAATTTAATTTTACGTAATACACATTATTAAAAAGACGTATTTCAGAAACCTATAAAAACAATGAAATAAAATATCTGACTCTCAAACATACGTCATAATAATTTCTTCATCTTTTACAAATATCTTGAAACTCAAATTAAATTGAGTATTATACTTTGAATAGGAAAAATAATCCTTTCCTTTATTATGTAGGACTCACTCCATTTCAAGAAGATATTTTGTAGTAAAAAAGTACATCTTATAAAATGAAATATTCGGTAATTTTCAAGTTTAGTTTTTATTAACGTCGAACTAGAAACAACACGAGGGTATTGCAGAAGGAGCTCGTCATTTTGAACCACGGTCAAGTGACGAGGACAAAACCTGAGCTGGAACGCCCCCCCCCTCCTCTCCTAACAACGACACCACGCGAACGAGAGGGCTTTGGATCCCGAATAGAGTTAACGTGCATCAGCCCCGAGTACACTGCGGGTCTTTGGCGGCCAAGGATCGAACCCGCGACAGAACGAAAACAGCCGGCCGCTAGACCACGACCTTGACCACTTGGCTACCACAGCCCTTGGTACTTATCAAAGTAAAATGTATAATTCGTGATGAAAATATTTTTTTCAAAAATTATTATAGCAAATTCTTCGAAAAATAATTTCACAACGAAACAAATGTCATACATAAGTCATGCTTTATTTCTTATTCTTAAGTTTACAAGTGCTTTCTTTATTTCATAGAAGACTTACACTATATATGTCTGTAAGAAAAAATACTTAACTTTATAAAATACAGTTGTCAAATCTTATCCTTTAGAATAAATCAGTATCTGTATGAGACTTTGTGCAATTGATCATCTAAACTTTTTGCAGTTCAATATCATTATTACTATTAATCAGAATGAATAATAATAATAATGATATTAAAGTAAATTTCGATATTTTCATGAAATTTATATTTGTATAAGGGATCAGTCTAAACACAGATAAAAATGTATGAATAAGAACATTTTAATTAACGCAAGTGTATATTTAAATTAGAACAATAAATAAAAGTAAACCCCAAAAGACATAAAACCCAAAAGGCGAAACTTTTATGACACACAGAGGAGTGGGATTTCACTTAATCCCATCTGCGCTGTGCTCTTTGGTGAGAATAAGACTTAAAATCCAATTCAGCTTAAGAGCAGAATCTCTCATTATTTCACACGATGTTTTTCAGTAGAATCTAGATTCGAACTTATGATTGGACTCGGATATATTCAGCCACGATGTTTTTAATTTAACTTTCTACTCCACAATGTGGAGAAATGGTCAAATAGAAGTCATTATATAATTATGTTTTTGAAAAATCTCTTACCAAAGATGAAAAGTATAAATTACATGCACGCTAGCACATACAATGTGTGACTGTGCTTATATTGAAAAAAGTAGCAACTTCTTCGAATTTTCTAAGGAGGCTATAACAAAACCCTTTATCATTTATCTAGTTCTAAGCCCATTTACAAAGTAAACATTCACTATAATTACTACAATACTTTGATTGATTTTATGGGATATGGAGCAACAAAGATTATTACTTTAATTACTACTTTGCACATATCTTAAATTTTATGGCACATTTCTTTAGATTGATCGATTGACTGCCTATTAATATCGCTCTGAGAAACAATATCAGGGATATTGGCAACGGACCTCATAAACTTGAGCCTCTGGCGAGTAACGAGGACGACACCAGAATAGGCACCTGCCTCTCCAAACTTTCCTCAACGACACGGGATTACTTGCAAACTTGTCTACGTTTAAAGTTCTCATGTCGAAAAAGCGTCAGTTAAATTTCTCTTTCTAAGTGGATATTCAAAATTATGAAGTTGGTCTGCGAAAGCCTTCGTGTTGTTTTAAGCGTTCCTGACAAAAATATTCAATCATATTACAGTTTTTTTTTTCAAATATTATAATTTCTTTTGCCCTTCTACAATACTTTAAAAAATTTTGAATACCAAGAAAAAAGTATTGCGAAGTTAGTAACCAATTGCTTTCTCGAATATTTACCAATTATTTTTATTTAAACATATAATTACCAAAATTTCATATAAAATCTCTAGAACTAAAGCTACTTAATAAAACAGCAATCTTTGAAAATTTGATTTAGAAAAATTTCCCATCAAATTTTTAAAAGAACATTTCTTAGATTATGACACAAATTAAATGAACACCACCAGCAAATATGTTTTTTAACTATAAATACATTAACAAGTAACATCAAATTATTACAGCAGACAATTAGTCGTTATTAATAATTATATCAAATATGTTCAAATTTATTCTGAATGTGTAATCTACAAAGAAATCGAAGCATGTGTAATCTACAAAGAAATAAAAAAAGCGTTGGTATTGCATTACAAAGTAGATGCTAGACAAGACCTCACAGCAAAGACTATATTATATACCCTTGCATTACATCATTTCATAAAGTCCGCATTAACAAAGCAAAGAGTTGGTTGATTTGGTTGCTTTTATTAACATTGCACTAGCAACACCACAATGGCTATTGGTGACGGACCTCATAAGTAATTCGATCCTAGTCAAGTGAGGAGGACGTCACCTGAGCTGGCCCCGCCCTATCCTAAATTCCACGCCAACAGAAGGACTTATCCACCACGCCAACAGAAAGATTTTGGGCCCCAACCGATATAATATGCTTCAGCCCCGGCTACACGGCGGGTCTTTTGTGGCATCAAGGCTGGAACATTAGGGACAATATTCATCTTTAAATGAGGTGTATATAATCATTACAGTTTTGCAAAACTTTATTATAATTTATAGATATGTAGTGAATAAACATGGTAGCTAGGACAGAGCCACCCAATATCTTGGTAATCAGTTCTAATCCATCATAAATCAATCAATCAAAGAGTTAGAAGAAAATCTCAATGATTAGAATGTTCATGAATGCTTACAAAAGAACCGAAAGGAAATCGGATTATGGAAAGTATTTTCTGCTGCAAAACTAAGTTTATGTTAAAAAAGAAATTTTGTTTTGTTCTTAAAATATGGATGAAACTTATAAGAGCTACGCATGTCGTTATTGCAGTAAGGATTTCGAAACGAAAGGGAAACTTTTCAGCCACCTTCGCATTCATGTCAAGATGAGATCTGTTAACATTGAAAGTGACAAGACAGAAGCTCGGAAGGACACTCTTAAATCGCTTTTATTTCACCGTAGTGAAAATAAAAGAAATGAATGCCATTTTTGTCTTAAAGTATTCTTTTCCAAGCGGCAGTTAGACTTGCATTTGAAGAAATCATGCGGAGAGAAAACGGCATTATCGGTCGAATTATACTCTTGTGAAGTTTGCAACAAGCCATTCTGCCGAAAGTCTGATTTAAAAATTCATTTACTCCGTCATACAAATAAAAGACAGTATTCTTGCCATTTTTGCAATAGGACTTTTATTAAACGGGATCATTTAAATGTACATTTACGTATTCACACCAATGAAAAGCCGTACGATTGCGAATTATGCGGGATAGGAATTTCTCAAAAGAGCAATTTAAAAACGCATTTGCGTGTTCAAACAAAAGAAAAGCCTTACGTTTGTGAAATTTGCCAGAAATCTTACTCTAATAAAAATAGCTTGAAAATACATTTGTGTACTCATACACACGAAAGCCCTTATGTCTTTGAAATGTACGAGAAAGTTTTCTGGCTAATTAAAGACATTTGCGTCATTTCATACAAAGGAAAACTTACGTTTGTGAATTGCCAGAAATCTTCTCTAATAAAAATAACGAAAATACATTTATTCATACACACGAAAATATATGTCTGAAATAATACGAAAGGTTTATCAAATGTAATTTCAAAAGGCATTCATGTTATACAGGAAAAGCCACGTTTGTGAAATTGCCAGAAATCTTACTCTAATAAAGTGCTTGAAAATACATTTGCGTACTCATACCCTTTTGAAAGACCTCCTGTCTGCGAAATATGCGAGAAAGGGTTTTATCAAAAATATGATTTAAAAAGGCATTTGCGTATTCATACCAAGGAAAAGCCTTACGTTTGTGAACTTTGCAAAAAATCTTTCGGCGTTAAAAGTTCTTTAAAACGACATTTTCGTATCCATACGAAAGAAAAACCATATGTTTGTGATATTTGTCAAAAGGCCTTTTCTCATGCTAAGTGCCTGAAATTGCATTTCCTTATACACAAAAAAGAATAATCGAGCTTTTGTGAAATATACAGTATAATTTCGTTCTTAGACAAAGCGATGCATTCATGAAAATTAAGTGAACATGAAAATTAAACGGGGAGAATTAAAAACATTTGTTTCCATGCATCTGCAATAAATTTTCTGTAGTCTGGTGTGTATAGCGAAATCTATGGTTTTGAGATTTGACGAAAATGTGTCATTCGTGCGCTTTACATAACATTTATTTTTGTTGCCATAAGATACTATTTCAAATTCATTTTCATATGATTTCTAAATGAAACCGGATTATTATACGGGACGAATTAAATAACTTTTCTATACTTAATTCATCTGTTTATTTTCTTTTTTAATAATTCGCTGTATGACTTCATTTGATATTTTTGAGACATTACGACAAGAAGTCATTTGTACACATTTAAATTCTTTCTATATGTTGTATATAATTTCTCAATATTTTCAACGTCTTTTGATTATTCCTAAATGAAATTAAATAATTGGGGATAGACTAGATGACAATTGAAATAGGGTAATAATATTAAATTCAGTTCTATTGCCATTTAAATAATCTGATTCATTTTATTACTAAAAAATTATTTTTCACACAAAATATAATTTTTAATTTTTAAAAGCATTTTTAAGTAACGTGTTCTTAATAATAAATTTTTATCCTTTTTTTAGACTGACATTTAGTTAAACTTAAATTACAAAGAAATATCGAAAGCTATTTCAATATTATCATTATTATTATTCATTCTGAATATTTTTTATATTTTGGACACACAGTCCAAAGTTTCATTCAAATATTTATTTGTGCTAGTCTATAATATTTGACTGCTGTATTTTATAACTTTAAATAATCTTTCTTACATACGTATATCGTGTTATTTTTCTATGAAATGAAGAAAACAATTATTAATTTCAAACTAAGAAATAAAGCCTTACCTATATTAGACCTTTGTTTCAATGTGAAAATTTTTTGAAGAGTTTATTGTTATAATTCTTTTTAAATTTTATAATAATGAATCAAACATTTGTCGTTGATAAATAACCGAATTTTCCTTTGGAGAAGATGCACATTTTATTTCGAAATTTTATCTTCAAATTGAATGAGTCTTTTGTAATAAAAGTTTAGATTATATCTTCTTTTTGGAGTATAAATATTATGAAATTTAGGATAGGGGTTTGCAGCCTAGGTGTCGTCCTCGTCACTTGACCGATGTTGAAAATTCGAGTTCCGTCACCAATAGACTTAGTGGCTCCTATTGCGACGTTAATTAAACCAATCAAATGACCAGTTGCTTCTGGATTAATTGTACTACCTCACAATTCCTCTGGATTATTAAATAATACATAAATCCATAATAATAATTAAGAAAGGTGTAAAATCTAAAATCGTTTAACACGGAGGAAATATTTTGTAAAAAAAAAAAATCACAATACCATTACGAGGATAAAGTTTTGGATATATTTTTGTTGAGACTTACAAATATCAAAATCAATGACATAATAGGATGAATTTTTATTTTATATTTACATTTTGCGTGATTATTGTTCACTGATAAAGGTATTGAGGGTCTTGGTTAAAGTTCGAAACGCATTACAATCTCATTCAAAATATTAGGGAAACCAGAAAATAATGTCGATTTTCTACATTCAATTCAGAAAAGAAAATTTTTTATCAAGTTTTTATTCTTAATCAGTGATGCAATTTTCCTCCTTATCAGCATTTTTTGCCATGCAGTTTGCAAATTTTTATTCTCGGACCGATGAACATCAATTGGTTTTTAAGCTAAATAATTGGAGATGGACATATAATTGAAGATCATTCGAATTTTCAAATTTTTTGTCACTTAGAAAATGAGATCAGAATAAATGGAAATCTAATGGCGCAATATCCGGTGAATATGGTGGGGAGACAATAACTCCCATCCCAATCCATCAATTTATTCCAGGGTACATCTTACGGAGGTCTGGTAATATCATGTATCAGAATAACACATTTTCTGTGGACAATCTCTGGGCAGATTTGAATTAAAAATTTATTTACTCGATCCAATATTTCACTTCAAAAGTGTGCACTATCAAAGTTTTATGCACTTCAAAATGAACGACTCCTTGAATACTGCACCAAACATATAAAAGTGCCTCTTCTGTACTTCTTGGAGATTCATTTGGAGAGAGCTACTATTTTGGTTTTTGTATTATCATAGAGGATCCATTTTTCTTCTTAGTGCATATTATAATGTTAAGATACATTGCATTTGTTTGATTGATTGTTTATTTCCTTCGCACAGAAATGCAACACGAGTGTTACTGGCGTCGACTTCGCAGTTTTGGACTCCGATCAAGTGACGAACATGACATTTGAGCTGGAGCCTCCCTCTCTTAATTTCCACACAACGCAAACGGGAGGACCCCGAGAAATGGGCCGCATTTTCCTTGCATCTGTCCCTCTACACGGTGGGACTTTAATTGCTTCAGAACTCAAACGTGTGGCTCGACAGGAACAACGCAGGCCGACATTTGACGATAAAGAAAATTAAATTTTTAAATATGAAGTATATGGTCAAATATTGGTCGATTGATAGATTATGAATGTAGTATTTAATAGCAACTCGAGGGCTATAAACGAAGGAGTTTAAAATTCGGAGCCTCAATCAAACGACTTGCTTATAACTTAACCTACTAAGTTAACAACTAAAATTAAATATGAAACGAATGCCAGCAAGTTTCATTGCTTCTACTCATTATGACTTGTTGAGAGTCTTTTATGAATAATCAAAAATGTGTTAGAGGTTTGGTTTGGTTTTATTAAAGTCACACTCAAAGCAATACAAGAGCCATTGGCGACGGACCTCGTAATTTTGAACCTTGGTCAAGTGACGATGGTGAACACTGAGCTCGCATTCCCCTCTCCTTACTTTCATATCACGCCAACGGGAGGACTTTGGACCCCTACAGATTTAACGTGCATCAGTCCCGGCTACAAGGTGGGTCCTTTGTGGCGAAGACTCGTATCCGCGACTCAAAGAAACCGCCGGCCATGAGTCTGAAACCATGACCACTAGGCTACGGGGACCACATTCGTTAGAGGAGGAAGTGAAAAGCTTACAGGGCTAGAAAGAGTCAAACATCAAGAAAATTTCCATTCACTGAGGAACTGATTTTTAAACATAAACTTGCGCAATACAACGTGCTTTTAAATTTGTGTATGACTACATAGAACAAAATAAATTTTTAAGGCGGCATGTGGTACCGACCATTTGGTAGTTTCATTTGCATATTTGTGTTTAAAATTTGGGTTTGTGAAAAGAACTTGAGCTCTGAGGGTGGGATTCTTGGGCATTTCTATTGTATTAAAGACTTTTTTGGATAATTTGATGATAAAACTGTTAAGGGATTCGATATTAAGATATTTGTGCAGAACTGAATTTCTAACATATCACGATGCATTGGGAATGATACTGAGAGCTTTCTTTTGAATTCTGTTAAATATGTACTATTCACCTAGCCTACCTCATCTCTCTTCACATTTTCACATCACGCCTTAAGAACACATCAAAATATTTGATACGCACCAGATCCACTCAACACTCGAACTCACCATCAGACGGACGCATTAGTGGCTGCCGATTAGCGAAAATGTCTAAATTGGTCACTTAGTCGAATCGGATTGAAAAATATTCCGATACAAGTAGGAAAGGTGTACTTTCCTTCTTCTAATTTGGTCTTTTCAAATCTTTATATTAAAATAAGAATCTCACACTTTTTAAAGTATGTTACGATAGTTAACTTAAATAAAATTAAACATAAATAAAATTTTCGACATTATATTAAACAATAAATCAGATGCGATACTTGTGTCCACAGAGTTTTGGATCCATATTTCATCACAAAAGCTTTGTGAGTCCCAACCGGATCACGGTGTTTAACTGAGACGATCGAAAGTTTTTCATTTCCTCAAAATTCATCTTAGAATGGATTAGAAGTAGTTTGGTTAAAATTTACAGAAATGTATCATAACATCAAGGAATCACATGAATTTTCTTCTCTCAAAAACATTGCACCCGAACAATATTTCATTCATTTATAGACATATTCAGATGACGAGGAGGACACCTGAATCGGCACAGCATACCACTCAAAATCAGAATCTTTAAGACTTGGTCCCCAGTTAGCCTCCACCATTACCTTCGCGCGTGGTGCTCGGGAAGAATTTATTGTGTAAACATGTTTTCAGGGATATCCTTTTGTTGCTCTATACCATAACGTCACTAAAGTAAAATCAAACCATTTTTCAACAGTAGTACTTAGTACACATTTTATAATGGGCTACACTCGTTGAGCATCAACCAAAATCATCATTCAAATGTCAACACACTAGTCACCTGATTAGGTTGGTGAGTCTTTGCTACTTCAAATCTCTTTCGAAATCTTGTTAGATATTACTTATTATTGCATATTGTGTGAATTATGCAGTGTGTCTAATTCAGAGATCCTCTCCTTTGTGTGAACACGTCGTTTTATATCTTTGGATTAAATGAGCTTCATATTTTGCAGGTGTAGCTTTTTCGTTGGGTGAATACGTAGAAATGTACCTCTAAATTATGATGTTGAGAAAGCTTCTAACAATCATGGCACAATTACTTTATCTTAATTTCATGAATGCATAGTAATTTTTAAATCACACTTTCAACAAACATTGCAAATTTCTCAAGAGTATGATTTGTGCTTTGCATCTTCCTTGGATGTCGTTTTAAGCATTGTGCAAGAGAATGATTTTACATTCATTGCAAGTATGCGGTTACTCAATCATTCTTAAATGCATGTAAGTTCACATGGAAGAACACTTCCTTGACACAAATGGCATTCATGCAGTATTTACTCACGGTTAAGTCAAACTGATTTTGAAGGTTCAGGCTGAGTTGAAAAACCTCTCCTTTCTTTTAAATAGATTTCAGCGAAAGGAAAAATTACTGAAAGTCTTTCTTCATTTTTATTTCTCACACCATTAACAATATACATTTCTTAAGCAGTTCCATTCTCTTAACAGATTGATTGATTAAGTTTGAATAACGTCTTGTTTACTAGAAGCAACACGAGGGCTATTTCAACAGAACGCTCAATTTTGAACTTTAATGTCGGACGGCGAGAGCGGTACCTATCATTTAATGTCCATCTACGTCATAGGAACATACAGTCTCACAACCGATTGCTACAACCCCAAGTTACAAGGTAGGTTTTTGTTTCTTCAGGGCTCCAAACAATCAAGGATAAGAAGACAACGCCAACCGCGAATGACAAGAACAATGCCTTCTTTTCCTGATACGTACAGTACTTTGGTTGGGTGAAACACGTTTCAAACCTTTACATGACAAACAATAATGCTTCAATGTCTTTTATCAGAGGACGAAGTCGCTAAACTATATAATAAAGTTGACACAATGTAGTATTATTGGCACGATGTGAGGTAGATGCTAATTATGATCGAATGTTTGTTATAAATAGTTGTTATAAATAATTAGTTTTCTTAAAGTCGCGCTAGAAGCAAAACGAGGGCTATTGGATACGAACCATTTACTTTTAAACATGAGTGATGAGGTCGAAATTATAGCTAGTACGTTCCTCTTCTAACTTCCACGCTATGCGAACGGGACGACATTGGGTCTCGGCAAATATAACGAACCTCAGCACCAGATACATATCGCGTCTTTCGTTGCATCAGTGATCTAACCTAGGACCAGATGGAAACAACATCGTTCACCTTAATGAAGTTCCTTTTTTTGAACAGTTTGCATATTCGGCCACCACTTCTCTTAGAAGTATTTTCACTGAGACTGTAACACCTTTCGACCCTTGATCATGACTTTACTCTCTGAATTATACAGTAAGACGTCTTTTTCGGAGGACCGAAATCATACGATATATATAGATAAAATAAATTCATAGTAATAATAACATTGTATTGGCATCCCATGAGGGAGACTTTAGCATAGTATTTACATAAAATATATTAATTTATTTCTGTAAATATCAAAATTTAAATCATACTTTGCCTTGGAGCAATATATTCCATTTATTTCTCTTGATTGTTAAAATAGAATTAACATGACTGAAGCCAAATTCAACCATACATGAGCTTGGGAATGGAATTAAAAAAGAAAATGCCGTATTACAAGACTTGGATATTTTTGCATAATTATTTACTTTCATACAAAATTTACTCATAGTTAAATTATTAAAATGAATCTTTTCTTCAAATTCAACTGATAATTCAATGACTTCATCTTGCAAATGATTGTCGTTATTTGAAACTTGAACAAAATGTGGTGCAACAGTCCATTCTGGGACAACTATAATTTTAATATCTCCAAATAGTAATTTAAAATCATCACTTAATTTGTAACGATGATTTGTATGTATTTTGAATTCTACGTCGGTTATATCCCCAATTGTAAATTTCAAAAGTTTTGAAAATTACGTTAAGTTTATTTATCTTGAAAGCTTGAAATAATTGTTCGTGTTTGAATTGATGTATCTACTCCCCTGGGGTGGATATCGACAACATTTTCAGCATCAATGTTTCCAGTGAAGTTTCCATTGTTGCTTTTTGTCGATTATTTCCTAACTGACTATGACTGCACCAGTTTCTTAATGATACTTATTAGTAAATTGATGTTTTTCTAAAATTTTCAAATAATAAGTCTCTGTCATTTGACTTTTATGTATCATCCATGATTTATCCTCCTGAAAATATCTTGGAACACATAATGGACTGCGTTCTACTTTCAAAGGAACAATTTTTGGAATTAGAACATAAGTCTCATTCATTTTAGGAGAAATTCTTAAACTTAAAAATGACATCTTATACAACGGATTATACGGTATTTGCAAAGCGAAACATTTGATTCGTCAAAAAATACAATTGAAAAATATTATTATAATAGAAACTATGAGAAACAGAAATTTTCTATATGAAGTAATATACATGATACTTTATTTGTTATTCGAAAATTAACAAGATTTTGTTTTTCTCATTTATTAAAATATTTCAAAATATACATAATAAATTTATGGCAATTTTACATTCTACGATTAAGTAATAGTATTTTACAATATATTTTACAGATAAGATTTTAATAGTATTTTACAGATAAGAAAAAGTCTGTATGAGTAAGAAATATTGTCCAAATTCATAACATAAAAAAAATTCAGAATGAATTGTAATAATAATGCTAATTACGTGCGATTAATTGTATAATTTTATGACATTAAAAGATATTCAAAAATCAAAGTCTAAATCTACTAATAAATGCATTATTAATAATGTTTTATTTAAGAAAAGAAGCATATTTCTATTAAATAATAATTTAACTATAATAAAATGATGTTTTTTCTTTAATTTATAATACAACTGAATGAATTATGCATAACTATAAATCATCCGATCTATTAATAAAAATTTAATTTCATTTAGAAAACATCCGCATAAAATTACATTGAACAGAGGGTAAGATGAGAAGAAATAGAAATATTAGAAACGCGCACACACAAAGGACGCATGTCCATCAAATTCCAAAATTATAAAATGAACCCGTACACTGAAGTGTGGAAATATACCATTTACAAATATAAGTTTTTAATTTTCAGATACTCAGTTTATTTTGAACACATCTCTTTTTCTAAAACTAATCCTTAAATTTCACAAAGCATTTGGTTATTCCTTTTCGTGAATGACGTTTCAGGTTTGTAATTTGAGAGAAAGTCTTCTGACAAATTCCACAAACGTAACGTTTCTTCTTGGTATGAACACGGAAATGAATTTTTAAATGACCCTTTTGAGAAAACCCTTTCAAACATAGTTTGCAGACATACAGCGTTTCGTGCGTGTGAATACGCAAATGTAATTTTAAATAACTTTTTGAAGAGAACGATTTCTTACAAATTTCACAAAAGTAAGGCTTCTCCTTTGTGTGAAAACGTAAATGCGTTTTTAAGTGACCCTTTTGATTAAATGCCTGCTTGCATATTTCGCAGATAAAAGTCTTATCGTTGGAATGAGTACGCAAATATGTCTCTAAATTAGAACGTCGAGCAAGAATCCTATTGCATAAATTGCAAGAATACTTTCTCTCATTTGCATGAATGCGTAATGAACTATTAAATCATACTTTTGGTAAAACGGATTGTTGCAAACTTCGCAAGAGTACGATTGATCCTTTGCACAGGTACATGGTAATCGTTTTAAGGTGCTGATATTGAAGAATAATTCTTTGCATTCATTACAAGTATGTAGTTTCCTTCTGAATGATTTCCTAAATGCATGTGTAAGTTCCTCTTGGAAGAGAACAAATTACGACATAAGCAACATTCATGAATTTTTTATTCATTATGGCTAAATATAGTCTTTTTCAGAGTATCCTGAAGAGTTTCAGACTTGTTTCTTTCTATGTTGACAGATTTCTCCTTAAAATGCATACGGAGTTCTATGCAAAGCTTCCTCTTCGCTTAAATTTTCTTAATGTAATAACCTCATACATCTCTGTGACAAGTTTAATTCATATCTCTAATAGATTGATTGATTGATTTCATTATCGTCTCACCAGAAGGAACGTAAAGGCTATTCGCGACTGAACCTAGTAATTATGATTTTACGTCAAGAGACGTGGACATCAATCGATGTGGGCCCTCCATCCCCGAACTTCTAAACTGCGCAAATGCGACAACATTGAGCCTCGGCACATCTAAGGAGCATCACCCCCGGCTACATGGCGAGTACTTAGTTGCATCAGGAGCTCCAACCCACGACTCGATGGAAACAACTCCGACCGCAAGTTTGCCAAGAAGAATAATAAGCTACCCACTTATATCATGAGTTCTTTAACTGGGATTGTAACACGTCGTGAACCTGGACCGTCTCGAAATTTTGCAGTCTAAATGCAGCAGTATTCCTTCATTGTCTTTTTCAGAAGACCAAAATCCTACAAACTGTAAGTATAAAATAAAAGTTCATTATTATATGGAATGGCATTGGCATGCTGTGAGGGAGACGTTGGTATATTAAGTTCTTCAGTCTCTTAATTCAGATTGAACTTTTATTACAAATATTCTTCTTCCATGGAAAACTGCTTTAGATTCCACGCTTGTTGCCTTAATAATGATTAAAGAATTGTGCATAATTTTAATACATTTCCTAATATTTTTCTTTTGAAAACACTGCAATTCCCCTTTGAACGATTTTTTTAATGTTATATCACAAATTTTGAATTCTTTAGATGTTCTACTCACACACAATGATTGATTGATTTTTGAAGGATGAAAGAAACAAATGCTTCAAACACATGATAAAAAATATTTGATTCCAATATCATAGATATACCGTGTGGCTATGACGCTTATATTCACTGGATATCTATCATATTTTCGTATAGTATAAAATATTGTCTTAACATTGACTTCATCAAAACATTTTCACAAAAAATACCGAGAATACCATGCTAAAAGATCAATGTTATCTCCAAGAACATTTTAAAAGGAAAACGATACATCTTGCGTCCCGCGAAAAGGAAAATAATTGCAGCGTAACAGAAAATGAAAGAATGATGATGTGATTTTAAGAATGCTGCAATCCTTCCTTCTGTATCACTATTGTAAATGGAAGTCTTTTTTCTTCGAGAATTGTTATCAGAGTTTTGCAGTCTTCGCGATGACGATCAATATATATTGTAATAATTGTCATACCTATAAGAGGAAATCAACAGAACCAGAAACTCATATAATGAAATAAAGAGATTGAGTTCCTAATTTTTATTAAAACATTTTTGTTATATATGGATTTTTATATGAGTTTAGTAAAAGAACTTGATATATGGGTAAGCCAAAAGTAATAAATAAAATTGTAGAAACAGGATTTCTCACAAAAAATATGCATTTAATTTGTTTCAATTTAAAATACCGAAATAAATGATAACAATCTTGATTGATACATATTTCAAAAGATAATAGCCAACTAAGGTCTTCTTTCTTTTTTGGTGGAGAGTTGTATTGTACAAGATTATTTTCTTAAATATTTATCATATTTAGCTTAAATATATCCAATTTAATAATTTTTGTTCTTTTTTAATTTTAAATAAATGTGGCTGATATAATTTTTAATTTAATAATTTATCTTCTTTTTAGTTTTGTATTACATGCAGTTGACAAAATATTCAATTTAATAATTTATCGTCTACTTTACATTTAATTACATTTAGCTTAAATATCTTTATTTTAATAATTTAATGTTTGATTTAATTTTAATTACATTTAGATTAAATATATTCAATTTATTAATTTATAGTTTCCTTTCATTTTATTGGTAAGAATTTACTATACTCCACATCTTAATACTTCAGCGTTTACTTTAATTCCTATATTTAATTGAATCACTTAATAATAATTGTAAAAAAGAGTGCACTTTGGGTGTCTAAATCGTTTCTTTGCAAAACTGTACAGAGAACTTTTTAATATCTAAATTAGATTCTTATTACCATGTTCAATACTTCGTATTCAAGGAAAAATTGTAAATTTATATCTGTTTGTGTTTATCAGGAAGAATATTTAGCTTTTGTATATTTTTCTTTTTTTAGTCAGTATATAATATCTTTGGATTGCCATCACTCAAGCTTTCGGGAGTATGAGGAATGTTTATTTCGTTTATTTCTTAAAGCCTTGCATTTTCACCACAAGGTACACTTGATGGTTATGCAAACCTGATCAAAAGGAGTATGGAAACGGAGAACGCATTTAAGTAGTTACAATACCTGTTATCAACGAAAAGAAATTGAAAATTATTGAAAACGAATGTTTATTATATAAAATTATTTATAAAGGATATTCCGAGCTGGCACTTTCCCTCTCCTAACATCCACACCGCAGGTATTATAGAGAACTTTAGTCATGTTAACGTGTCATTGTTCTGGCTTCATTTATGGTCTTAAAGGCGGGTCTTGGCCGTAAAGATAACTTAAAAGCTATATTGAGATTCGAAACCAAGAGCCCTCCATTCGCATATACTACATGTTGAAATTATGATAGTTTTATCTGTAAATTTGTATCTCATTACTACAATATTCGACACTGAGGTAGGTGTACCACTCATTTCATTTTACTACTATAATAAAGTATAAAAATATATGTTTATGCGAGGACTGAAGTACTGGAAGTCTTTGTAATCTTCAAGTAATTTACAC
>BMAW01077075.1:1386-25384 GCA_019974015.1 Nephila pilipes
TAAGGCTTTTCGTTGGTATGAGTACGTAAATGCCTTTTAAAATTCCCACAGTCAGAGAAAACCTTGTTACAAACCTTGTTACAAATTTCACAAACGTAAGGCTTTTCGTTGGTATGAGTACGTAAATGCGTTTTGAAATTCCCACTGTTAGAGAAAGCCTTGTGACAGATTTCGCAAACATAAGTCTCTTCTTTCGTATGGATACGCACATGTCTTATTAAACTACTACTCGTAGAGAATGCCATGTTGCAATTTTCACAAACATAAGGCTTTTCCTTGGAATGAATACGTAAATGTACTATTAAATCACGTTTGTTTTTGAAGGCCTTTTTGCATTGTTCACAAACATAAGGCTTTTCTTTTGTATAGATACGCAAATGTCTGTTTAAAGAACATTCATCAGTGCAGGGCTTCTTACATATCTCACAAACATAAGGATTTTCTTTGCTGTGAGTACGCAAATGTCGCTGTAAATTACTTTTGGAAGAGAACTCCTTGCTACAGATGTCACATACATACATCATTTCTTTGTTAGGGCTTGACAAAAGTTCAGTTAAATCAACTTTTCAAGGAAAGGTGTTGAGACAAAATTCACAAAAATAGATAACTCTGCGAAAGTAAATGGCTTCTTAGACTTGCAGAAAGAGAAATTTCTTTGTTGTACTTTACACACAAATAGTTTTTTCCAATTCAATCTATTTATTAAAATGAATACTTTCACGTATTAGTCCAATCTCAAGAAAAACTGTGTTTTACTTAATAACTTTTAAGCGAAATGAACCCCTGTTTGAATAGCTTTGCTATAAGTGAAATGAAATGTTAGCAAATAACTTTTAGGATATCACTGAAAATTGGTTGGTTTTCGAACAACATTCATGAAATTTCAATGAAAATGGGAAACCGATTTATTTAACAGATATGAAAATTAATATTATATCGTTCTTAACAAAAAAAATTATACAATCAGGAGTAATATAATACAGTTCTGGAATTTATATCATGATCAAAGACAAAATTCGTCTTCGAGGACAATTAAATTTTCGATTACATTGCGTGTAGGACACAAGTGCAAACATTCAGAAAATGGATTGGTTTGTTTTTATGATCTCCGCACTAGAAGAAACACGAGGGTTATTGGCCACGGTCATCGTAATTTTGAGCCTCAGTGATGTGACGAGAACGGCACCAGAGCTGGAACCCCCTTCTTCAACTGAATGGACGGAATTAGTATTCTCCTTCACATATTTCCTAAAAAAATCTATATTATTTTTACATCATTCTGAATAGAATCTTTTTGAAAAATAAACATTTAGGTCAGCGAATATCGTACTTTTAACAAGCATAAACAATATTCAAGTAATACATCCCTTTATACTTTAATTATTTTACCCTATACATTGATAGACATAGAATCTATGTATCATCTGATAGAAAAGTCTATTTGAAGAAATGTACTGAAATTAAACTATAATAGCAGTGTGGACAATATATCATTTCCATTCAATAAATATAACTTGATAATCTAAGATTTATAACTATTTTTTTAAAAAAGTCGCTCAGTGAGTAATGTTCTTCAATAATTGTTAGAGAGCAATTTAACGAAACACAGAAAGATTGGTGTATTCAATTTTAAAATTTCTTCAGACTTGCCTACTTTTCCTAAGTGTGGCAGTTACAACTCTTTAGTTTCATTGTAATCATTCCATTCTTTCAAAGGACTCGTGTGGTGACCGGGAATGACAGAATAGTCCCACTGTAGCTCATGCATGTCGTAAGAGGCGACTCAAATGGGAACCCAGCGTCTTGGGTATAGCCGGGCACCCTGCCCCTGGGGATTATATCAGGGGTCCTCAGAAACTTGCCTTCTTTAGGCAAGTACGGGCATCATGACCTCGAGGTACCGTAGTGAACTTTTGCTTTCCCATGGGGGTTTCCTGTCTTTGGTAAACACGGGTGACGCGCCCCGGGATATCCTAGTGATCCTTCTCTATTTTCGACCCTCCTTCTTGTCAACCAATTTGTCTTTTCCTCAATTTCTTCTCGTCCAAACCACAGTTAATTCTTGTTTGGCACAGCATAGCCATATTTAGCTCATGCGCCAATAAACTTTACTTTCTTGCATGACCTTTTTGTCTGTCAATCTTTTTTTCAATGTTTTAATGACTAGAACACAAGTTTACCTTGTTTGGCACAGTATGGTCACATCTGGCTCTTGCGCCAATAAGACTTCATAATTATCATCATCATATTCTTTCAAAGAGCTTACTGTCTATTTTAGACGCCTTTAGTCCTTCATCAAATTGTTCCAGTTATATTATCGAGCATTCTCTATTTCACCAATACTTTTATTTTTTTCTCATATCAATATATGCTTTATCAATGCTTCCATAAAGATCACTTAAATACGAGAGTTGTCCTTATAATAAAGGTTCCAAGGAGCTACAGATGCGAGGAAAGCTGTTACGCGGGATTTGTGGACACTGGCTTGAAACTTAGCTTCCTCTTTCCCAGTCCCCACCTCGGTGAGTTGTCTTCCACACTTAATTTTGGCATAAGAGCCGATAGAGATGGAGCTTCCATCCGTCTTTCCCGCCAGTGTGAATTACGCTCTTTGATTCGTTTTCTATGTCAACAAACCACTGTGTGGTTGGATATTTATTCCCAATTGTTTGAAGTATACGGAGAAAAGTGTATGAATATACAACACGTGCTCAAATGGTGCAGAGAATTCGAAGAGCAATGTCCATGACGAACAACACACCTGCCCTAAAGCCTAGACTTAGCCCTAAGGGACCATTTCTTTCCTGAATTGAAGAAACACCTGGGTGGGATGCATTTCAGAGCCGGAGAGGAACTAAAAGAAGAGATTTTACTTTCTTTCGGAATCGGCAGAAGAGCTCTCGATTCAGGAGTGGCCGCGGTAGCCTAGTGGTCATGGCTTCATTTTCGTGGCCGGCGGTTTTCGGTCAGTCGAGGGTTCGTGCCTTTCCCACAAAAGACCCGACGTGTTAGCCGGGGCTAATGCACGTTAAATCAAACAGAGCCCAAAGTCCTCCCGTTGGCGTGTTGTGAAAGTTAGGAGAGGTGGTGCCAGCTCATGTGTCGTCCTCGTCACTTAACCGAAGTTCAAAATTACCAGGTGCGTCTGCAATATTTCTGGTCTTGCTTCGAGTGCAACTTTAATAAATAGTAAACTATCTCGATTCAGGAATAAAGAAAATTAAACACAAAAGGAAAAAAAGTATTGATCTCAACGGCGATTATGTTGAAAAATAGGAGAAAGTCTAAGTTTTCCAACAATGTATTATTCAAAGCCAATAAACATGTTTTTCTTTGTGAAAAATCTTTGGGTACCTTATTTTACGGACAACCCTCGTATATACGTTTAAAGTTTATTTACAGGACACATTTCTTTAATGAAAAATGATTGATTAAGTGCCCAGATTGCCTAAATATTTTGTTCCTATACAATAAAACTAAGCAATTTGTCTTAAAATATTCATCTATCGAGATAAAAGGATCGTGATTGCTTATTAATGTAACACTGAAAAGCAACTCGAGGAATATTGGACGATAGTTTTTTTTTATTATCACAATAAAAGTAACACGAGGGCTATTGGCGACGGACCTCGTAATTTAGAACCTCGGTCCAGTGACGAGGATAACATTTGAGTCGACTCCTCCCTCTCCTAACTTCCATACCACCTCTATGGAAGGACGTTGAGCCTCAATAACTTTAATTTGCAACATCCCCGGCTACGCGGGGAATCCTTACGCATCAGTGCTCGAAACCACGACTCGACGTAAACCACCAAATCGTGACTCGATTTTCAATTCGTGCTATGAAGGAGATAATGCGCAAGAATTGTGTCCTATTTCTGGGTAATAATATCTGAGTAATGTAAACGTTTGGAGACAGTGTTGCCAGCTCATGTGCCGTCTTCTTCACAAGACTTGTTAAAAATTACGAGGTCATTCGACAATAGCCCTCGGGTTATTTCTGAGAAGACATTAATGAATGCTCTATCAAATGTAAGTACATGTCGTAACTGACCAGTAATTTTGAGTCTCAATCAATCTATAAGCAATTTTTAGATAACTTTCCTTCCTCAAGCAAATTATTATTACGCTTAAACTTCTCAAACCAGAATTGTTTCTTTCAATAGCCTCAGTAATTGTGATTGTTCATTGGATGTCATGAATCTCAATTCTATTTGACGGAAATAATTAGGATATTCTTAATCGTAAGATAATAAAACCATCTGAATAGTTAAATTAATAAGGCTTTTCGATTCTTCTTCATAACTGCTCTTATCAATTTTGAATAATTCTTATTAGAATATTTGTTAGTCTGTTTTTACCAAAAAAGCTTTCTTATGAAAAAAAGTCTTGTTCCTTCATCGTTTTCAAATTCTTCTGAATTTTCGGAACTAATTGAATGGCTCCAATAGCCTGGTGGTCATGTTGCAGACTCGCGGCTAAAGGTTTTCGTCAAGTCATGGGTACGAGCTTTGGGACCCCCAAAAACCAGCTGTATTGTCCGGGCTGGCTAATGCACGTAAACTCTGTCGAGGTCTGGAGTCCTGCTGAGTGCAAGATGAAAAGTTAGAAGAGGGAGAAGCCTGCTCATATGTCGTCCTCGTCAATAGAATGAGGTTTTAAAGTAAAAGGTCCATCACCAATATCCCTAGGGTTACTTATAGCGTTAAATTAATAAAAAAAATTATTATTATTATTTCAGATCGATAAATTTTTATTCGTTCCCCTAGTATAAAATCAACACATCCTTTGGAATAAACATACGTATGATAAAATTAGTGTTTGTGATGGATTTCTAGAACGCTGAATGGCTGTGGTAGCCTAGTGGGTATGGTATCGGACTCACAGCCGACGGTTTTCGTCGAGTCGTTGGTTCCATCTTAGATGCCGACAAAAACTCAACGTGTACCCGAGACTAATGTACGTTTAGTCTGCCGTGGCGCAAATCCCTCTCGTTTACGTAGTGTGAAAGTTAGGGGAAAGGGTTTGCTAACTCAGTTGTCATCGTCCCTTGACCGAGGCACAAAATTACGAGGTCCGTCGCTAACAGTCCTCGTGTTGCTTATAGTGCGACGTTAATAAAACCAACAGCAACAATAAGAACACCGATTTTTAAAATGCTTGTAGAATTCTAATACTTTGCATTAATTCACTTTATATATCTTAGTTTCTTGACACTGGATCTCATAGCTTGTATTTCTTAACACACTAAACGATATTCTGTTTTACCTTTAATATCTAGAATTTTTTCGTCTTCATAACATAATTATTGAAATTTGGCCTTCGGCAGCACCATTTAAAGTGTTGTAAGGAACACAAAACCTGGACATCTCATCAATGAAATCGTGTCCTTCTTGCGAATGAGAGTCGTTTCAGTGCCTTAAGCGATTCTCAATCCATGTTTATTTGAAGGGAGTTCGGGACATGGTTTCATACCAGTAACATCAAGGAAAGAGACCGTTAAGGTGGTCCTGGAATAGTTGTCTGAGGGAGGCATTATGTTGAACTGGCGGACTGAGTTCCAACTTTTTGACAGAGGTTCTGTAACCGAAGATCACTTTTGTAAGGAGGTGATCCTTCTCCATGTGCTTTTGTTATGAAGTGCTATTGGACTAGACTTCATTTTATGATGACGATGCCCGGCCACACCGGACTGCTGATGTTCAGCAGCCATTGGGAAGTGAACATATCCCTCGAATGGACAGGCCAGCGTTCTCCTCTGATTTAAATCCCATGGAACGTGTGTGGGTTGCTTTGGGAAGACACCTTGAGGCCCGTTTACATTCACCGGTGAAATTTCAACAACTGAAACGAAAGCTGATTGAGGAATGGGCACTCTTACCTCAACAAATGTCGGACAATCTGATGCTGAGTATGGAGAGACGATGCGAAGCAACCATTGTGCAGTAAAGGGAGGACATATGTCATACTGAGGAACATCTGCTTCTTGTTCATCCTCTAGGAAAGGCAATAATGTGTAACGATACTATGAATTCAAAAAAGCATTTTTCTGTTTGATTCCATATTACATGCATTATATTCATTTTTGCGCAACTATACTTTCGCCACAAAATGCTGTCTCTCATTTCTGAATATTACGTCTCTCAGATGATTTCTCGTGGAGTTATGGCAAAAAAAAAAACACATGTTGCTTAAATTTTTTACTCCAATATATATATATATATATATATATACATTTTAGAAATATAAATATTAAAATAAAATATATATATATATAAATATACATTATATATATATAAATATTATATATATATATATATATATAACAATATACATATACATATATAAATACCATATAAATATTATATATGCTATATATATACTCATACAATAGTTACAAAATTATTGGCTGTATAGTTATCAGTTTATTGATAAACATTAACATCATACACACATGTATTGTATTACGCTTATGAGCAAACATAACATCATGGCTGGCTTTCAAATCATCATACATATTGGCTGTTATTAAATAATAACATCTTATTATACAAACACATCATATTGGTTAAATTATATATTATTATTAATATTATTGGCTGGTCATTAATATTATTATTATTATTGGCCACACATGAATATTGTTACAGAGTCGATACAGCTATTACATAATATCATCATATTATTAATAATATTGGCTATTACATTAATATTGGCTGCTTTCATATTACACATCATACATAAACATTTACATATTATTACAACATGGCTATTACATATTATTATTACGCTGCAAACATTATTGGCTACAACATCACACATAAATTATTATTGGTTGGTCATTATTACATATTATTATTAATATACATATTGCCATATTGGTTGGTTGGTTATTATTGGTTGTTGAGCTAAGAGCACATTATTGGCTATTGGTTGTATTATTAATATGTTGGCTATTGGCTGGCCAATATCATATACAAAACATACATGGCTAATATTGGTTATTACAAGATGAATATCATGTATTATACATTATTACGCCATATGCTGGTTGCTGGTTGCCATTACTATAATACACAATACTCATACAAATTATTTACATGTTAATATTAATATATTAGCTACAATATTGCTGGCTATTGGTTGTATTACGCATATTGTTATTACTATTGCTGGTTACAAATTAATACACACAAATTGTCATATTGGTTACACATATTACGTATACGCAAACATCTTTGATAATACACATAACGCATATCTATTATTATACATGTTATTATTATATTATATTATTATTGCTGCGTTATTATTACACAATATTGGCTGGTTGCCATTAACACTATTAGCTATTATTAATATATTGGCCATTAATATTGGCCATTATTGGCTATTATTATTATTACACATTGGCCACAATACCATTATTATTGGTTGCATACCCGCATAATTATTATTGGCTATTAATATTTTGGTTTATTGCCATACATACACAACATCTATACAACGCATACTTATTATTATTGAATATGATAGTATAAGGCTATTATTGGCCATTATTGACAATATTCTATGTATTGCTATTGGGCTATTAACACTTATATTGCGTTGAGTTGGTTATTGGTTACATATTATTTTCGATATTACCCATATTAATATTGGCTGTAACGAATTATTATTATTACACAATACATTGGCCATTAATAATATGAAGCCATTGCCATTATTGATAATACCTACAATATTACGTTAACGTATTACTCATTGGCCATTAATACGCTGTTAACATTCATATTGCTATAACGCAATATTATTGGTATTACGTACATTATTGCCACATTACATGTATTGTTAATACACAAACACATATTGGTTAAACAATCCGCTACGTCATTTTCATTACAACATTGTTACTGGATTACGCATCATATTGACAAACATCAGCTAATAATATTGGTTATTATCAGGCTATATATAAATATTATATATACATTTATATAAATATTATATATACATTATATAAATATTATATATATATATATACAGAGAGAGAGAGAGAGAGATACGGAGACTCTGGTGCACCGAAAGACAAAGCTGGAAACTGGAGTGATACAATGTCAACTTTTCAGACAAATCCTCGTTCTGCGTTCAGTATTCTGTTTACGTGTCTAGAGCTCCAAGGAAACCGCTCGTCCCTTTCTTTTATTCGATATCTGTACAGGGGCCCTGCCACTAGGGAATATCGGATATTGTGTTATTAATATTTGTGAACGATGGTACTCATATTATTTCTGGACCGATTCATTAACTAAAAATTTTTCAATATTCTATAATTAGAATTCCAAATAATATTTTCATATTAAATGCTTAAGTCGTTTTAGGATATTTTTCCCAATAATCTTATTTCTTACCTTATTTTATTGTGTAAATTCTAACACAAAAATAGTTTTTTGGTTTAATTAATTCTACTAAATGCAAGCATAAAATAAAAAATTGAAAACTAAATTGAAGTACAATGGCTTATGAAATTTTTATTAATTTCTTAAGACCGACAAAAGTGAATTTATTATTTCAAAAATGAGAAAAACTCTTTGGATAAAGGAGATTAAGCTTTATTTCTTAAAGACGCAAGTACATCTGTGGATTCCTGAATCCCTGTATTATATCCAAAACCCTATTAGTAACTATCACATTCTGCACATAAAATCTCAAAATTTCGATAATGTAGCATTTCCATAATTTTTACTAATGCATTTATTCTAAAATAGAAATGGTGCAAGGAATAGAAAATTAAGTATTAGATAAATTCCTAACATGTCCAATTTATAAAAAAGGAATTTTATAATGTTCTTATATGAAGATATATTGTATATAGAGCCATTTGTTTAAAATGTTGCAAATTTATTTATTGCGCTACTGAAAAATTATTAAATATTTAATAAAATTATTGCACTTTCTGTGAATGAAGAAATTCAAAATTATTTTATTTCCTTACGTGTCCTCATCACTGACCCTTAGAAAGCTTTCTGCTCGTATATTTGAAACATAAGCACACAAACTTGATGAAAACAATACAGTCTTAAGCGAATCTAAGGATAACGAAATTTTAAAATGCTTGACCTTCCAGGATGACCAAGTGGTTTAGGCACAACAATTCAGTTCTCTCTATATAATAGATAACACTATTGTAACACACTATCTCATAGCATATAGGCTTGAATAAATTTAAATTGTAAGACTGAGAAAAATCGGCACTTCTTTTAGTAGGTCTTTCGCAGATGAGTTTTTCTGGGAAGGACACAAATCCTTAGACCGCGGTTACTGTCTGTCCGCGAGAGGCAGTGACCTACTGTTGTTTCGATATCGCTGATTGAACCCCTTTTTCCTTGATTATATATTATATTTCTTCGTAGAATTGTTTGACTCAAAGGTGTTTTTTAATATTAAGAAAACCTCAAGATGTTCTTTTCATAGTGTATACAATCTTTTTCTCTACCCCTGGACTATAAATCCTTAGTTTAATTATTTGACAAATTTCTTGCAAAATTGACATATTTTTATTACATATTGGTGTTCTTTTTACATTTGAAAGTGAAATATTATTACAATTTGTATAAAAAATGATTTTAACCACATAGATCTTTTTTGTCTGCATATAAAAGAATAATTGGTAGCAGAAAAGTTGTCTTTCCTTCTTTCATAATCACCTAAGGCGGAGTTTGAATTTTCAGTTGGGCGTAAGAAAAAGTTTATTGATTTACAATAGTTTTCCATTAGAATTACCAAAACTTTAATTACTTACTTACCTTATACGTCTAAAAGGATTATAAAATTAGGAAAGATACTGGCATGAAAGAAACTTTACATGAAAGTTTACGCTTTTTTCCGTTTGTCAATTAGTTGAGGAGAAGTAAATGATTTTTTACAATTTTTTCCATACTGATAATCTTATGCATTTTTTTGTAATTTAACTCGAAATAAAAGAATTTAATGAATATTTTATTGATAAATTTCTATAATAGACGAAACCCGTGTATTAAGTAATTCAAGTTAAGAAGGATTTATACTTGTATGTACATTCTTATCTGCTACGAGTATTGCAAAAAGGAAACTGAAGTCGAATAATACTGACACTAAGTAAGTCAATAGCGAGTTGTGTTGAATTCTGAAGAATAGAGATCTACGAAATAGTGTGTTCTGTTCTACAAATCGAGACAGTGACTTAGTAGTGCTTCGCTACCGGCAGGCTCGAATCGGGCTCCTGGGTGTGTAGATTACATTTTTCATTGATTTCATTGACAAAAGTATGACTCAGTGCAGTTTACAATCATAAGAAGTGTTCTTAAGTGCTTCGACAGAGTGTTCAGATGCTTTAAAAGTTTTATTAACGTCTCATTTAAGGTGACTGTTAAAGCCCCAACTCTCCCATGCTAAATTTACCAAATTTATGTACCTTTTTCTGGGAAACAGTGCATTTTAGGATTATGGAATTTTCTTGGAAAATAGAATAATATATTTTACATACTTTAACAAGCAATTTTTTTCAAAGTAAAATAGAAAAATTATTATAAATTATTTATTCATAATTATTATTATTTAAAATTTTTGGTATTATTTTATTACCTAAAATAATTAATTTTTAAAAATTCGCCAAACGCCCGTGTTAAAGTAAGTAATATAACATTACAAAAATGTCATTTAAACACTGAATTCATAACTGATCATCTGGATGAATTTCAGTCCAGCATAAAGTATATGTCATTTTCTTAAATTCCCTAACATAAATCCAGAAAAAAGGGTAAAAAACACCAAATTTTAAAATTTCGATGGTCACAAATGCAGTTTTCAGTACACGAGTCCAGATTGCACTGTTTTATGATTCATATAGATTCTGAGTTTTTCATAATGATATTTTCTCAGCAGCACTGGATTTTCCAGATCTCTATATACAGACTGGATGACTTCCATTATTGATAAAGGAACATGATTTGTGCTTTCCTACGTTTCACCTTTTGCTTGGGTACGAGGTAATCCACACCAACTTCCTCATTCAACAACACAGAGTCCATAAGTTTGGATTTTCATTACTCGAAAATACATGAAACTATTCAGCCCAAACAGCTTGTTGCATTTTTTAAAGAGATCCAACATTTCCAAAAGATTTGTAAAATTGTTGTAAAATTTATTCTCCCCAGAATTCGCATAAATACGCTCGCATTACAGTTTTTGATAGCAACAAAAATATCCGAAACATACATCAAAACAAATAATGATTTTTTAATTTTGTATCAAGAATCAGTATTTTGATCATTTTCGTTATGCTGAAGGAAAGAATCGCTTAGTATGGCAGTTTCAGTTCGAACATTATCATTTGAATTAATAACAGTCTCAATATCACTGATGGTTGAATTTGCAACATTTTAAATTTTTTTAAAATATATTCTTACTTCGTGGTATCCTAAATAAGTTAACTAACTCTTATATAGCAGTAAAATACTACTTTCTAAAATATAGCGTAATCTAAGAATACAAGACAAGATTTTTGAAATTTATTGAAAAATTCTAAATAGATTTTTTCTGGGACCTGAAGCAACTATATCAATTACCTTCAATACTTAAAAATGAATCAAAAAACATATAAACAATTTAAAACTATATAAAAAATTGTATTTAAGTTTATTGTTGGCATTTCTTCAATCGGAAGAAAATTTTAAAACTTAAACACAGATAATAATAGATGTAAATCATTAAGAGAAATGCCAATTCACGTAAAATGTTTATTAACATTACAACATTACTCTGTAAAAGGGAAACAAGTTGAGAAATCCTCTAAGAAAGAATGAAAAAAAATCCTACACTTCTGTTTTTTTTTTATTATTATTATTATTACAACGTTTTTCTGAATTTCACTTGGTGTGTGTGAGTGTGTGTGTCATCAGATTTTCGATCGTTAATTTAACCAACTTCCCATCAAGCTAGAGCTTTGAAATTTTGGGAATCGTTCGTACTCGCCTAACAATGCAATATTTAGACGTTTGCGACAAGTTTTAACTAAAATTTCAATAATTTTAATAAGTCAAAATATTCTTCCCTCTCGGCGCTTTTAGGACTGAGGAAAAAATTTCTTTCTCCCTCTGGGAGCACCGGGCACTCCCCGCACCGCATGAGGTATCGTAAACCTTTTGTACTCACAAAGGGGAGATACTATCTCCCCTTTACTATCTCCAAGATAGTAAGGGTTGCTGACTTTCAGTCAGTAACCATTCGCAAGAAAGAAAGTTTCCGATATTTGGCACCATGTCTTATCACAATAATTTTTTCTTAATTCTGGTTCCCATTCTTTTTTTAATAGAATGACTTACAAACTTTCAAATGCATGTTTTCATTTTATGAGTATTATGAATTTTTTAATACTCTCACAAATGTCTCTTTTTAAGTATAAATTTTAAAGTTAAAAAAAACTAACAGTTTTAACTAATATTTCAATAATTTTCTCTAATAAACTTTGCCACCATATAAAAACGTTGTTTTTAAAAACGTTGGTTTTTATTAACAAGTGTGATGCATCATTGGAAAGATAAAAGTTTATACTATTAATAGATGTATGCAAGTAAAATTTGAATTAAACATTTTTTACTTGATTAATAATATCACAGAGAGCTGTTTATCCTGAAAAACAAATACCTTTTCTTAACAAATTTTGTGGTTTAACATTAAGTTGTCTAAAGATGTGTAGACAAATTTTAAAAGAAATAATTTTAAATTTTTTTAAATACATCTTTATATGATAATGTAATTTTTTCGGGAGGAAAGATTAGTTGACTTCCATAATTTTGAGTTTTACTTTCCTCAATACACACACACACACACACACACATATATATATATATATATGTTACTATGAAAAATATTATATTACTCAACTACTTGATAGGCAAACGTTTAAACAGACGTTTTCTTTGTGAAAATCTATAAGAAACATTGAATTAAATATTTTGAAAAATCATAATAAAATCAGCCTCCCCCCCTCAAAAAAAAAACATCGAGGGAGAGCAAACAGAGTGCTAAAACCAATTTTTTACTGAGTTTTAAAAAAAAGAACAAATAATTTTTACACTAACAATTTGTTTCCTTATTTCTTCGCAACAATCATGTTATTTGAATAGTAAATGTAGTATCTTTAGTTTTCAGTTTCATACAAAATTGTTTGTAATAATTTAAAACACGAATATTTTCATGTATTAAACCAATTAAACTCGATTTAGAAGTGAAAGAGGAGCTATCACTACTAAACGTACTTGAATAAAAAAGTACATGTTGCTACACGATATATTTTTAAATATTAAATTTAATGTACGGTTGTGTGCATGCTACCAATAAAAAAAATTGAATGCATTAATTCTATCCTAAATGTGCGGCAGCTGTAGCCTAGTGGTCATGGTTTTGGATTCGTGGCTGGGGTTTTCGTTCAGTCGCGGGTTCAAAGCTTTGCCGTTAAAGACACGCCGTGTATCTGGGGCCAAAATTCCTTCCGATGGCATGGTGTGGATTTAAGGAGAGCCGTGTGTCAGCTCAGGTGTAATCCTGGTCACTTGTCCAAGGTTCAAATTTATGAGATCCTTCCCCAATAGCCCTCATGTTGCTTCTAGTACGACGTTAATAAAAAACTAAATTAAAGCTAATCTAACCTAAGTCATAAATAGACCATACATGTTGTGATTTGAATTCAAACTTAACTTTCATGATCGTGTTCAATAATTCCACATATTTATCAAAAAAAGAATTTGTATTTTTAAGCGTATTAAATAATTTGATATATATAATCTTGATAAATGATGAAAATCTTTGTACTCTAAATATTGCCTATTATTTTTAAGTTTGTATGTATATCTTGGAAGAAAACGTAAGTTATTGCGAATTTTGCATAAGCATTTATTCTAACTTTCGCAGAATCAATTAAGCAAACCCAGCTAAATAATTTGATTCAACTGAATTATAAAAAAAATTACTAGGTCATTCTTTTTTCAGATTAGCTCATTGTTATAAAATATTTCAAACTTTATTCGCACAAAATGTCTTATTTATTGAAAGGTACGAAAGAGGACTTGCTTATCCTAGCAGCAGAATTAAGTTTAGAAGCAACAGCTGAAATGACTAAACCTATGTTGAAAAATTTAATTATAAATAGCACAGGGTATGACGACGAAGGCACCAAGTTGATGTATGATAATATAATCGAAGAAAGGAAAGAAAAAGAAGAACTGGAACTGGCAGAGAAGAGGAGACAAGATGAGGTAGATTTAAAGAAGTTAAAAATCGAGGCCCAGATTAAGTTGAGTTAAGGGACATTGGTGTTAAATATTCGTACACCGAGTAATGAATTGAATAAGTTACTACATAAATTCGATTTGAAAGAAGATATCACTCTATATTTGATATTGTTTGAGTGCCAAGCTAATATGATGTCGTACCTAAAGAGTTTTGGGTTACACATTTGTTGGGTCTACTTCCACAAGAAATAACGAAACTAATTTCTCTAGAGCCTGAAGAAAGGGTAAAAGATTATGATCATGTGAAGCTACTGCTACTCAAAAGATTCAAATTAACTCATGAGAAGTAAAGTCAGTTATTTGTCACTCACCCGAAAAGTGCTGACAATACATGGCGAGATTTCTACGTTCTATCGCTATACGAGAGAGGCGTTCTATGGCCGCGTTCTGGGCGATAAGTCAAGTTCCATTTCCATACACACACACATGTATATATATATATATATATATATATATATATATATATATATATATATATATATATATATATATATATAATATACCTTATTTTGCTAATTATGGGAGTTACGTATCTGAACTAACACACGTATTTCGTATATTACGTATATATATTATTTCGATTTATATATTGTTTAATAACGATATATATGCAAAATAAGGCTATATATGCATGCGAAAATTTTTATGTATAAACAAATCACATAATGAACGATCAATATGCATCTAAATGCGTATAAAAATATCACGTGCGATCTTTGTGTCATAACTATTCGGTTGTGGCACTAAGCGGCTTACAGAACGTTTGAGAACAATTTTACTTTTTTGTCACCATTCCTTATATACACTATTCTTACACTCTGGTCATAATGAAATACTCTCGACGTTATTTGATGGCTTCCTGTAGTTTGCATATAATAAATGAAGATGTGTGTGATAATTCTACAATTTAAATTTTTACTTTATAGTACGATTTCCATGTGTGACTCTGAATTATTTTTAATTTATGTGGATATTGGAACAAGACCAAAAAAATATAAAAGTGCAGGGATCGGGATTTTAAAGAAATTTATTTTTCGCTGTCTCATCTGTGAAACTCAAGTCTTAAGCTTTTCTTTTGAGAAAATTGACTTAAAATTTCACAATACAGTGACTTACAGAATTCATGGCTAGCGTATTGTCTGGAGACTTAAATCCAGGAAAAAACAAATAAAAGAGCAGTCTGTTCGAGTGGCAAAGAATGTATTTTGAAGACTGTGGAATAGATTCCAAGAGAAAGGAAATGTTAGACGTCGACTAAGGCGCAATCCTTCAAGTATTACCACAGGAATTGAAGACTTACATGTCGTGTTAAAGGATATTCAAGAGAGACCAACAGTGCTACTAAGCTGCGCAAACAGTTGCTTTTGCAATAGAAGGAAGGGTGTCAAGACAATCAGTCTGAAACAGGCTTAATTAGTTTCGTCTCTATGCATGAAGGTCAATGATTTGTATTCCATTGACCTTAAGACTCTGAGAGACCCGAAGATGGTGAGCTTCTGAAAAGAGAATTCGGTGCATCGTGATTTCAGTAAAGTGTTGTTTATAAACGATTCCAATGCAGTTTGGAGTGTGATACCATATAATATTGTGTGTAATGGAGCTAAAAGTGTGTTCGGAAAAACATCAAATTCTTTTGGTAATGATCACAATACAATCAAAGTAGTTTGAATTAATGGGCTGCAATCAGCATAAGACGACTTACGGACTTGCATATCATTCGGACTGGCAATTTGACGGACCAAAAGTATGCAGAGTTCTTGAGATTTCATGTCATGTTTAAAGCAGTAGGAATTAGTGATTCCTATATTATAATGGTGGGATAATGCCAGACACCCTACAGCCTTTCTTGCGGAGAATATGATTTAGGTTGAAGCAATACAGTGAGTGCAGTTGTCAGTATGCATTTCTGAATATTATTGAACGTGTTTGGGACACACTAAGACGACACATAGAAACGAGATCGATTCCAGTACAATTTTTTTGCAGTTGAGTCTTGGTTTCGAGACAAAAGCCACAAAACCCCTCAGTGTAGTGGGGCAAATGCACATTACTTCTCTCTAAGTTGCAAGTCTTCCTATGGAATTGTGTGGAAGTTTAGAGAGGAAAGTGCCAGCTCAAATGTTGTTCCCGTCATTGTAAAAGCATATACATTTTATTAAAATCATATTCGTAATCAGATTGGAAACAAAAACTAAAATTAAAAAAAAAATTGTATGCAATTGAATGTGGATAATAAACGAGAACTTTTATTTCCTACAATGTCAGTTCCTAATATTTTCTCAAGTTGCACGAGTTACTCTGAACATTATCCACCCACGAATTATAATTTATATTTTAAATACTAAACTCGCTATTCTCTGGAAGGAGTCTATATTAGCATCTACGCAATGTACTTTCAATTAAATTCCAGACTGAAAAGTAATCTTGAAAATTCCAAAACATCAGGATTATCAGAAATAACTCTTAAATATTTTGAAAGCTAATAAAATAAATACAATTTTTCTTATGCATTGCAAATTAGCACCCTTCAGTTTAATATAATACAATAATGGTACAATATGTAGAGATTTTACACTTAAAATTTAAAAATGAGGAAATTTCTGAAATTAAATGTATTCATACTTTGTATTTAGAAGAAAAATAAAAACTCTTTTGAAAGAAAATATTTGAAACACCTTGACAGCATATTTAAAGATAATTTTAATGCCACGTATATAGATCATTAATTTTTATAGAGCTTAATTGTTTATATATATTTGTTTATTACGAAATTTCATATGTATTAATATATTATTTAGATTAGTTTACTTTATATGAAAAAAGTACATATTCCAGATAACGCATTGCAAAATGATGACGTCGCTGGGTCTTTACAAAGTATTTTTTTCTAATATTTCCATCTATGTTTATGAAAGCAAGAAAAAATTAAAAGAATTAATCACATTATAAGTAGGAAACAAGAGAATGGAACAGACCCATTCATACTTCGGCACTTAAAGATTAATATTATAAAATTCTACGTATTTGACAAATGGAAAACTTGATACGAGTCAGTAATAAGACTTTTAGGCTGTATTTTATTAAATATTCGTTCTAACACGATCACTTATCACTAAAGGTCGAGTGATATAACCTCTTTCTTCTCAATGTACTATCGAGCCTTATCTTGTTCAAATCCATACAATTTCTTTTTCATATACTGTAACGTTAAGCTCTTCGTAGTTTATAAATGCTAGCCAAACAATCTTAATTACTATATTTCAATATGACTAGTCTAATTTAAATATGTCCATTATATACTACTTTATACTACATCATGTATATATCTTACTCCAACCAGAAAAGTACATTTTTTAGCTTGTATCTTGAGACAAGGAAGACATTATACATGGAAAGGTCTAGGAATTTATATCTTATATACCTGAATGTTTCATGACATATAAAACAGATTTTTATATAACAACAAATTTTGAATTTATTTTTATTATTATACTTTTTTGATATTGTATAACAACTTGCCATTAAGAATTATTGAATCTTGACAGAGTATGATTTTTCAGCATTTCGAATTGCAATTGTAATTTATCATTAAGATAAAATCGAATTACCATCATATATGGCATATTTACCTGTTTAATACAATCGTAAGTATTATTAATGTTTGCAGGAAAAGCAATTCAATCACAAAATATTCATTAAAGTTATTCAAATTTATAAGTAGGCTGATAGATTCATATTTGTAATTCAATTACAAATATCGCTTTTCGAATTAAGTATGTAATAAAAATAACTTGATGATGATATATTTAATCTTACATACTTTTTATTGCAAACTTGTTTTTTTTTTTTTGTGCATAGTAATTCTTTGAATTATTTCTTATAAATTTAAAAAAAAAAGAATCATTTGCTTTAAAGAGAGCATAACATAAATTTAAATCATACATTTCAAAATCATCAAAATATGAAAATTCAAAAATTTGAATTTTAGATTCATTATTCTTATTTAAAGTAAAAAAAAAGATTAGATTTTTATTAAAGGTTAAAAATTTAATTACTTTTTTAAAATGTTTTATGTGTACTCGATACGCTCAGTAAATAAAAAGTTATGTTTCCTATTGTAAGATATATCAATACAAAGAAAGTGAAGATTTTTTTTATTATTATTATTTTACTAATTGTTTAAATTTATTTAATATTTGTATTACAATGGTAAATTATAAATCTGAATTTTATATTATTTTTCCAATGCTTCATATATATTACTACGAGATGTGTCTATTAAATTACGAAAATGCCGCTGCTACAGAAGTAGGTTTGACCCACACATGTTTAGCTTGAAACCTTCTCTTTCGAATGCAGTGCCTCTCGGTTTTGTGAACATATCTATATAGATGTAGTCTTCGTTCGTATTAGAGTTACTTTTTTGTTTCTTCAGGAAAATGATAAGCTTAAGAATAGAACAATGAATTGTGAAATTTCAGGTGGAACTTGGAGAAACTACTATGAAACATATAATTTACTGAAAGACGTGTATCGTAATGTACGTTTATCGAGTGAACGTGTTTTTAGTGGTTTAAGCGTTTTCAATACGACACAGAAGATGTTGAAGATGTCTCATGCCCATGTTTCCCTTCCACTTCAAAAACGGATAATATTTTCGAAACAAATCGGTCTTCTGTTTCGATCTGACCGTCGGTTATGTATTCGTACGATTGATGAGACTGTAGGAATTGACGAATTATCCATACGTTAATTTTCACATAATAATTTAACATGTAAAATGTGAGTGTAAAGGGCTGCTAAAAATTCTCACGTTCCATCAAAAAAAATGTTTGTACTGACACCTTGAATGTCATAGAAATTTATCCAAACTTATTTGAAAGGATAATAATGTGCGGTGAATCCTTTTTTTTTCTAATGATGCAGAAATAAAGTACCAATCGATTCATTGGAAGTGTCCATCTTCACCAAGTACGAATGAACGAATCGAAATTCAAAGAAATTATTATTGTTTATTTTTCGGACTGTGTAACTTGGCTAAGTCTCTGAAGCTCAAACAATAAATCAAAGCTTCCACCTTTAAGAAAATGAAAAGAATAATAAAATTCCATTTGAGGAAGGAAAAGTCATGAGTTCACCAATACAATGCAACTGTTCATTCCACACTGCCTGTCAAGAGGTTTCTTGCAGAATACAGTATCTCAGATGTAGACCTTTCGTCTTATTTGCCTTAACTAGCTTCATGTGACGTCTATATGTTTGCTAAGGTGAAATCTGAATTAAAAGGAACAAGGTATGAGTCGTTGAAGCTGTACAACAGAAAGTGGCATGCGACCTGAAGGAGCTGAGAGAAGATTTCAAGTACTGTTTTGAAGTGTAAAAGATTCGCATGAAGTGTTGTAGGGATAAAGGAGTGGTGCATACTGAAGGTAAATATACATGACATCAAAATAAAATGTTTTGCAGCATCAATATCGTGATGTAATAACTATTAATTGTAGGTTAGTTAGTTTAAGTTTTAAGTCGGTTTAATTTTCTTCCTTTTGTAGTTTTTCATCCACAAACATTTATTTTTGTTAGCAAATAAAATTCTAGTTTACCATATCGTTATTATTTCGATTACAATAAATGAATACGATTAGTCATGGGTTTCTCGTTAAATCATTAATTAAAGGTTTTTTAAGAATCTTACACTTCCTACCTTATTTTATTCAGCGCATTCCTTCTGAAATGAAATTTTTCAGATTTTATTAAAGCTGTACATTTGAATCAATAAGTAAATAATAAAATACTATATTTAAGAGCTTTAGCTTACGACATTTATTTATATCTGAAGAGACAAACAGTAGTATAAATGTAGCAAAAAATGTGAAAAGCTTTTCAATAAAAGCAATTTAATTTTAAGTTTATGAAGATTAGTTTTTGATTAAGAGTCTAAGTATAATTTTAAAAGACTGCTCGTAACTATCTTATTCTGAAACAAAGTACAAAATCTGAATAATAAATATAAATAACAAATTATTGGATATTCTTGCGAGATGAGTTTTGGTTGCACACACCTCACGTTATATAAATAAACAGTTGTTCACATACATAACATGAGTAAACATAACCCTAATTTTCAATGTTTGATATATTTAATTCGGGAAACTTGCCTTACATGATATCTTTTATAAAATTCTTATTTTGCAACATAGAGAATTGACTTCTGGAGAATTTTAGATAGTAACAATTTGAGCTTTGGAATCCGATTCACTAACTTCATAATTTATATCAAAGGGCATAGTGAAAATATTCAGTTCTGGTTGAGAATGTCATTGAAGTTTTGAAATCTGCTTTCAAACTAAATTGCTGTGCCACAACGCTCAAGACGGCTCTTGACAAGACGTCTGACGGCACCTGATCAAAGGAAAGGCAACTTACGGAGCTCAAAAGGACAGTGTAAATATCAAAGAAATGAGACATAAATCTGAAATCCTGAGTATATATATTATGATACGAAAAACTGTTGATAAAATTATCACATTCTACGCAACAAACAGCAAAACCACAAAGATGATAATAACACGTTCTTAGATGTATTTAAGGCACCCGACTAGGTTCGAAGACCAATTTTTTAAAAAATGCTTTTCCGAAGAGTCTTTTAGTGTCAAATAATAAAAATAGACCCAAAAAGCAATAAAATTATATTTATATACATATATAATCTCTAGTTTTTTTAATGAAATTTAATCAAAATTTACAACGTTTAAAAAAACACAGAATTAAATAAATAATAGACATAATGGATTTTAATTTCATACATATACTTCTTACTTCCTGTAAAGTGAAACTAACCGCAGAATAACTATTAATTTCAAAGATAAATATTTTATAAGGATTCGAAGCTGATGCTTATGACTTTTCATCAGATTTACTATATGTCTTGGACCGAAAAAGACTGTAAAATATGTCTCAATATAACTATCTCAAAACCTGTGGTCTATTACACTCCTAAGGACTTATTAAATATGTGTAATAAATTTTATTGAATTTAGTTGCAATGCTTTGGAGATATGATTTTTCGTCCAAATTGATTAATGTTTTAATCCGAAAGTAACTATAAGATATGATTAAATGTAACTGTATCTAAATATGTGGGTTGTAATACTCTGAGGATGTTTTGAAATATTTGTACCAAATTTTATTCAATTTAGGCTGATTGTTATGGATATACCCTATTTTTCGAACAAAAATTGTGTGAAAATTTTATTAAAAAAACCCACGCATTTAAAATATATATGTATATTTAAATTAAAAGTTAAATAGCTTAAAATTCTTCAATTTTATATGTCATTCCATGTTTTCCTTCCATTATTGTATTTCTTTTTCTTTCTTATGGCACCAACCTTTCTACTGGAAATTTTTGCTGTTGAAAGTGATTAGCATTTTAACACTTCAATGCACTCACTATCATATATTGTTTGTCCCTGTACATTATTATATGAATAAATAATGTGCATTTCATTTAATATGCATAATAAACCATCAAATCTATTATTAAATTTTACAACACTAATGTAAGCACCAAACACAATGCATGGTTCTCAACAAATACTTTTTTTGGTAGCATTTGCCACAGAACAGCATGGAAAAATTCATTTTAAGGAAATTATACTGTAAATTGAGTTTGTCAATCAATGTTTAAGTTCCTAGTTAAATAACCTGAGGAATACTTTTCATCATGTTCAGGTTTACAACTCTGTTGTAGTATCATTTCATTTGCAGTCTTCTCTCCTTGACATGCTGAATCATATAGAGAACAAGTCTTTTAGTTTCCTTAAAACTTTTTTAACGCATTATATGAACCACTTCTACTCATATTTTGAAGAAAAATTAAATTTAATTTAATTTCAAACAAAGAAAGAACTGAAAGTAATACAAAATATAAGAAAAAAAACTAACAATAAGCGAAATAACACGAACCAAAATTGTAAACAAACATAAGCGATAGTCGAAATACTTTTTCCAATTATCTACAGTAAAATGGCTTGAAATAATTATAAATAAACTGTGGCTTAGTAAGCAGAAAATTAAAATTAAGGTTTTAAAACATTATTTTAGAGCAATAATACCTTAAAAAAGAATAAATCGTGTACATCTGGTTTTAAATGTTACTACTTCCGGTTTCGTTTTCAACTACTAAGCATTATTAAAAAAGCTATATTTTGAGTTCTACATCACATAAAGTAAAAATAAAGACTGTTATGGAATCTTGAAAAGTAGGACTTTAATTTACAATCACAAAAAAAAAAAAAAAAAAAAAAGTCGAAATTTTCTTCAAAAACGTTTTTTTAACCTAGTCGGATAACTTAATGTTAGTTTCGATCACATGTATGTCACTCTAGAGTGTCATTTCGATTTTTAACTTTACGATTTGAATTGCATTCCCAAACGGATCCATTTGCCCTTTGTTTAAAATGTTACAAATTTATTCATTCCGCCTCTGAAAAATTATTAAATATTTAGCAAAGTTATTGCACTTTCTTAGAATGAAGAAATACAAAATTACTTGATTTCTTTACGTCTCCTCATCTCTAACCCTTTTAGAGTTTTCTACTCTTTTATCTAAAACAAAAGCACACAAATTTGAAGAAAAATAATACAGGCTTGATCGCTTCTAAGGATAAAGCAACTTTGAAATTCTTAACTCGCCAGGACGGCCGATTGGTCATATGGTCATAGCACCAGACTCCAGTGCTCTCTAGATAACACCATCCTAATGTACTTCGTCAATTTACGTAGACTTTGAATATCAATAATGTTAAATTGCGAGTCTGAAAATAATTGACATAAAGAATGTCCTTCGCAGATGGGTTGTTCTGAGAATTACTGAAGTCTTCTAAACGGTGTTACCAACTGTCTGCGAGAGGCAGTGATCTAGATATGTTTCGATATCGAAGGTTCGAATCCTGCTAATCGGATTGTAGGTTCTATTTATTTTAAAAGACTTCTTTTGTAACGTACGATTATGTCTGTCCGACTCTTGTGCCATAGTTCAATTAAATTTAACTAACTCTAAAAGTCAATTACTGATCCAAAGACACGCAAGTCTACTCGAACTCAACTATTTATATATAATTTACTATAATATAATATTTAATGAATTATGGCACTGTTTGATTATTCTTTATAGTTAGCGAACAAATTGAAATATCACTCAAATAATATCTCTTACCAAACCCGTCCTGTTGGGGTTGCTATTCTCCAAAGAATCCTCTGAGACAGCAATAAACGGTAAACTACTCCACAACTTGTATAATTTAGATAGGGAAAAGTATGTTTCAGCCTATTTTAAGGTTACAACAATTACAAATTCAGTAATTACATTAGGTTTAAAGGTATAAAGTAAGAATAATCAAACTTTTAAAACAAACATAATTTCAAATTAGAAAAATGAATAAATTAAAACATTATATTAAAACCAAAATACACTATCATAAATTTAAATAATTCGATATAAAAACCACCGTTTTTAAAAACAACGTTTTTATATGGTGGCAAAGTTTATTAGAGAAAATTATTGAAATATTAGTTAAAACTGTTAGTTATTTTTAACTTTAAAATTTACTTAAAAGAGACATTTGTGAGAGTATTAAAAAATTCATAATACTCATAAAATCAAAACA
>BMAW01077079.1:0-18102 GCA_019974015.1 Nephila pilipes
TGTTACTAATGTCTAAGATATTTTTAGTAATAGCAATTTTGTGACAAAATTATTAATAATTTCTTGTAAACTTTTTTGTAATAATTTGCCTTTTTTGCAATACACAAGTATTATGCTCATTTTTGTAACAGTTCTAAATTTAATGTAGCCTTAGAAAATTTCGGAGATATAAAGATATGTGGATTTGTCATTAATTTGTAATCCAGTGTTTTTTCATAAATAGTTATAATTATATGATTAATTTCCTTACCACTAAAGTTGTTTTCTTCATAAGTTCTGTTTATTTCTATATGTTTTATATTAATTATATTGTAGTAAAACTTACAAATAATTGTGTACTCACTTTTAAAACATTTTAGCAACATAACTTATTACCAAGTATTTTTGTAACTCTGTAACTGATTTTTAAATTATAATTTTGTATTATCTTTTGTTTTGAAGTTTATGTAACTAATATCTTTATTAATACTGTATTTGTAATTATTAAATGTTACGCGCACAGAGCCTAAATTTATAAGGAACACATTGTTACTTTTCATTTTATTGAGCTTTATTTTAATAAACAAATAGGATTATACATTTTCTAGAAATGTAGAGTAATAAAAACACTTATTGCCAATAATAGTAAACAATATATCGATAAAATTCATCATTTTGTTATTAAATTTTTTCTGTTTAATGAATACTATTTTTTGCATCCGAAAACTGCAGAAAGCTGTTTTCAAGCTGAGGGTAAGATGTTATTCTTCTTTTGTAGAACAACTCAAATACTAGAGATTTTTTTTCTCAGGTAGGTATCGCTTTTAAATATGGTAGCTGTAGTTCTATTGCCACCATTCTACGTAGATACACTGAGTAAATATATCCGTTAGTTAGTCATAGACGTCAGTGCCGTGACGATGATGTCAAAATGGCTATGCTTCACTGTTCAACTATTCAGGCGGAATATTTCCGTGAGGATGATATACAGAAGCTGGTTGTACGATATGATACGTGCCTTAATAGTGTAGATTATTATGTTCAATGATCGATTAAGTTACAGGCTTTATTATATAGAAAAGCTACACTTGTGCTTTCAAAATATCAAAACAGTACTTACTTAAAAAGCACACTGACACCAGGAGCAGTTTCATCATCTTATGTAAGCACCGAAGGTTTCAAAAGTCACGCATTTAAAAATATTAAAATTGATTTGAATGAAATACTTTGATGTGTATTTATTGTTTTGGTTCGGCAGCAGTTAATCTATTGCATTAGTATTCCTATAAGGAAACTTTTTTTTCATATTTTCAAAAATTGTTCGAATAAAAAAAGTTAGCCGAGAAAGTGAATGAGAAAAGTAATTTAAATAAAATATAAGTAAAATTACTCTTTTTACATATTTTTTTTTTAATTCTGAAAATATTTGAAAAATTTTATTCCTCATTTCCCACATTATTTCAAATAATATTGCATTTGAAAAAGAACCTGGTATTTTTATTTTTGATCTGAAGTAATACTACCACTATCATTTGTAAAACAGAGAAAATTAATTTGTATCTAAAATTTATAAAGTTGAAAATAATAAGATCGCACCTTATTCGAATTATTGTGAATACTCAGATGATAAATTCAAATTTATCAATTAAATGCCTATGTTCAATAAGTTAAATATTTAAGAACCATTAATAAGACTTGATAAAAATATAAATGATATATTTAGATAGGAAACTCTTTTAAATGCTAATATCGAATGTGACGAAGTATTTTTATTTGGGTTTTTATAAAAAAATGAATTCATGAAAATAATAAAAAAAAAATATTTACTTTATACTATTCAAACTACTCTTCTATTACTATTTAAAATTTAAAGTCACTAATCAACATAGTTACTAAAGAATTAAAAGTAGGCAATAAATCTACTCGAGTTTATTAGAATACACATTCCGACTCCGTTAAATCGCGGCTCATGAATTCTCGAATCAGTATAACTCACGATTTAACTATGCTTCCTTATTTATGATGCTAAAGATATTCCTTTTTTCAGCTGGTATCAGAATTTCTGTTTACCGTAAACATTAATATCTTATTTTTTTCATTCTATTTTATATATTTGAAATAAACATGTCATGGAGTTCCAGTTTGCAATAGCAACCTTATACTCAGAATGAGAGAAATTGGAAATAAGGGGAAGAAATAAGTTAAATGGCCCAACGAGTAAAAAAAAAAAAAAAAAAAAAAACAAGTGTAGAGTAGGAATATCTTACGAAACCGAAACCCACAAGCCTCTGATCGTAAAGAGCAGACGGTAAATTTTGTCTCTAAAGAGAGAAGATAAAAGTCAGACAAAGAGAAGGTAAGCAAAAGATTGTTTTTGAGACGCACCCCTTAAAAGTGTCAAGCTATTAGAGATGATATGCCGTATTAATATTTTTTATTTACTTTCTGGATATGAATTATTGGATTGAATATGAAACCCGGTTTTCCGAAATGTTAAATTTTCCAGTTCCGACTTTTTTCCTAAGAGATTATTTCCAAGGTCTCGTGGTCATCGAAATCAACTGCACGTTCGATCATTTTGTATTGGTCAAATTTTAAGAGTTATAACGAATTTTTTCTTTTATAAGTGATTTCCGGGGACAGTGAGTTTACGGGTTTTAACAATATAAATATCAACATTATAAAAACACCAGATAAATATTTCATCAAAACCGTTAGTTTATATTCTGGCGTGAATTTATTTCCACTCATGTCTGAGTCAAACACGCTTAGTATTATATTTAGTTACTTATCTGTAGTGACTAAATCGGGTTCGAGTTTTTAGTTAAATTTTACATGAGGATTGGACTCAGTGATCCTCTGCTTTTGATTGATCAATTGATTCCTTACAAATGTTTCACTTAAAAACAAAACGAGGGCCATTTCCGAAGGAATGCGTAATTGTGAGCTTCGGTCAAGCGACGAGGATGATATCTGAGCTGGAACCTCTTTCTACAAACTTCTACACCATACCAACAGAAGGATTTGAGACCTCAACATGTTTAAAGTGCATCAACCCCGCTACACAGTGGTTCTTTAGTAGTATCATGACTCGATTCAACGAAATAACACAGGTCGTGAGTTCGTGAACATGACCCTCACGACTCCCTGACCCTTTTCAAATCCTAGTTATCTTTCATTCTTTTCCACTTTTCCCAGCATAAGCCTCACCATGTCTTGGTTGATAACTCCTGCTACACCAGCCTTAACATCCCATTTGTCCCTGCTTATAAATACATATTCTCAGTTCCATTCACGAACTGCACTAATTCTATTCCAATTTAAATAAGTCATGTTTCCTTAGTTGGGAAATTTTTTAAATTCAAACACATTGTATAAAAGTCCTAAGTGTTAGTTAAAGGGAAAAGTGCGATGGAACCCCTCTATTCAATGATTTAAAAACTTACTTATATAAGATAATGAATTGACATTGCATCGGGAATATTGCTGGAATAAGCAATAATTTCTTCAATAAAACGTTTTATATTATGTTTCTACATAAATAAAATTACATTAATATAATTTATGTTATATATTTTGTACAGAGCATAATCATATAAAAATTTTAAAAGTAGAACTTCTCCTCATATTTACATTTACTCAAATGAAATAAAAATAGAAATTTAGCTTATCAGTCTTCAATATTTCGCAAATTTCTGTTCCAGGCATTTTTAAATTTTTTATTCATCACTAACCGTAAGCCAAATTATTTCGCGAAACCTTCGTGGCCGTTTAAAATACAAGTTCAACAAGTTTCATTATTCTAAGAAGTCGTTACATCAGAGACACAAAGCTGATTTGTTTTGGCTTCATTATGTTCACTCCAGAGCAACATTAATTTGCGCTAACTGTAGTTGGCAATGACCCAGGATCAATTCCTAAGAGAATATTCGACGATATCACTTTACTCCTGCTTTAATGGAAGAAAGAGATAACATAAAACAGAAATCTTGTGTGATAGAATTTTCTATTAAATCCCCCTATTTTAACACATTGTTTGCTGATCATTTAAAGAACATTTTTCGCAAAAATTAAGTTTTTATATGACTGAATGCAAAATCCAAAGCTCTAATCAGTACCTGTTGTCCTTTCCTATTTTAAATAAACCCATCAAAAGGTTATCCTCGTAAATTGGGCTCTGTTTAATTATTTGTTGTATATAATTCGGAAAAGAGCACTAAAATAAAATACAAAACATTTCTACCTGAATAAACTTTGCATTGGGTCAACGAATCGAATACTCGAAAGAGCTGAAAGCATTCAAGATCCTAGACCCCCCACATCAAAAATGTGAGAAACGGTCACCAATAACATCTACGGATATGAGGAAGCAAGTGTTGTAGAAAATCGTTGCCACAAAGAAAAAGAAAAATGTATTCAAGTCGATGTTGTGTATGATCAGAGAAAATCCTTCACAGCGAGATGTCTTACAACAGAGGTCTTCAACCTGGGTTCCGTAGAACCCTGGGGTTCTCTGGAGCTTTGACAGGGACACCGCAAGTGATCACTATTAGCTTAATCAAAGTGTCAAAATTTTAATAATTTTTTTTTATTTTTATTATATAAAAAAATCTTAAAGGCATTTTTCTTGTAAAAATAAATTTAAATAAATATTTTATGGATAAAATAAACTTTTAAAATTTGCTAAAGTCCCATATTTCAAATACATTTATCGAGACATATTAGGTCACATATTACTCTCCGTTCTTTGACTCAGTCGGTATTTCTCAAATTGATATATCAACCGACACTCAGTATAAACTAAAATTTATTCAAGTTGATATTACGCATTTTTGGATCGACATAGAGAAGAATATCCTGAAATTGCCAAAAGAGTTGCGAAACATATGTCATTTGTTTCAATCTATGTAGGAGAAAAACCTTTCTCTTTGTATGCTGCGACAAAAACAAAGAACAGAAACAGATTGGATGCTGAAGATAGCTTTAGGTTCAAAAAATTATTCCAGACGTAAAAATACTTCGCAATAAAAAAGCAATCACAGCCAAGTCATTAAGAAAAGTTTCTTTTTATTAATTTGTAATAATTTAAAATATTGTTGCTTTTGTTTATTAGTCATAGAATATAATTAAGAAAATAAACCGTCATTAGCTACCTTCCCATTGATTATGTTATTAAGATGTTTGTATTGAAATAAAATAAAGATGCAATAATGATTTTGTAAAATTGAGTAGGATAAAGCATCGATTCCTATTTTTCTGCTCTTTGATCAAGAGGTTCCTTCAAAAAAAAAAGGATAAGGTCAAAGGGTTCCCCAAAATGTAAAAGTTTGAATACCATCTTTATTCTGCTATGTACCCTTTCACTAGAGTATATGGTATAATACATTAAGACATTACTAACATTTGCTGGCTATAAGATTCTGACCAGCAAATGTTAGTGATGCTCTGTTTCAACACAATCAGTTTCTAAGTGGTAATGTTGAAAGTAAATTAGAGGAAGAAACTTTCATTTTTTTTGCAATTTTTTTTCCATCTTGATTGCGATTGTAAACTTTCATCATAATTTTGCTTAAGTATTGTAACATTGGCCTATTTATGATTTTTTCTTAACTAATCTTGAAACTTCGACCCAACCAAATGAAATGTTATCCACTCTAATTAAATATTTTAAAGAAATATAGTGAATTGAATAGAGAAAACATATACAGGCGAAGTCAAATTAAAAAAAAAAAACAACATAAAAGTTCTATGCAAAGTCTTGTAAAGAAGAGATTTAGCCATCCAAGGTGCGTTGTATAAAAATTATTATTGAATTACTGAATTAAATATAAGGATTGAAGTAAACGATGAAATATCAAGAAATGGGCAGTTGTAAATTTTTCCGATATTAAGATTAAATCAAATGATGAATTATTAAATTGAATATTATATCAGCTACATATAATTAAAATTAAAGCAAACGATAAATTATCAAATTGAATATATTAAAGCTAAATGTAATTAAAATTGAGGCAAGCAATACAAAATTGAAAAGTGATCTGGTACGCCAAACGACCCACCTTAAACCCTGAGATTTTTTCGGAATTTGTGGTTGAGTTCTTTGTTTCGAAGCAGAAGCGAATATTTTGATACACTTACTGCTTTATCAGTCGGACGAAATGCTACAATTCAGAAACCATCTGAGATATACCCATTTTTAAAGAAGACTGACTTCATTTTGGACGTGCAAACTAATCAGCCTTTTTTAAACAAATTTTCGGAAAAGCGTTAATTTCCTAATTTTTATTATTTTTTGCATTCCATTTAGAAATCTATTGATCCTAAACGATACGGTATTTATACGGTAAGAGGAATAAGCATTTGGATCTCTTTTAAAAATAACGAAGAAAAAATATCAATTTGCAGCTTTTATAAAATTTTTTAGCTACGCTATTTGCGAACGAGTCTTCAACTTTTTTTTACCACAATGAAGGTATATTGCCTCTTCTCTACGTAAAGCTCTGATGTATATTACGTCAAATGACGTCAATGATTGCAAGTAAGCATAATTTTTCTAAATTCTCCGGTTCGAAGAACATATTTTCCAGCCAAATTTAAAAAAAGAAAATCAAGTACTTGCAATAATTAGAGCATGGTTCATTTGATTCCTGTTTTGAGGTGAATTATATAATTATATTATTAGAATATATAAATGCTATATAATTCTGACTAATAAATTTACCTCAAAATTTTGTTTGGAAAATATAAAAAAATACCTATTTGACATTCACATTTTAAATCACATTGAATAGATGACACAATTTTTAACTTATTTTGAAAAGCAGTTTGAATGAGATTACTGAAAAAATTATTGTAAATGCAATTAATTTAACACAGAAATAGGTATTCAATAACCAGAACATAACATCAAAAGTATCTAATGATCATACAGTGAAATCTTTTGAAGATATATTTTTAAATTGAGATTTTTGAGACAGAACGGTTGCCATGGACACCTATAACGAATTATCGTCTGGTGATTCTGCATTTAACTCTATAAAGAGAAACGCTTATTCAAATTAATATCTTGTGTAACAGCGTAATATTTTGAAAGTACTGAAACATAATAATAACAGAAATTTTTTATTTTATTCCGACATTATTCTTGAATTTATAAGCTTTGTATTAATATGCAATAATTATTAATAAATAAATACTCATTAATTTACTGTTACATATAATAACATACATAGTTATTAGTATAATTTAATGAATTGTCTCAATATTAAAATTATAGATATAATTATACCGTAGCTTCCAAAGTCGAGTTTATACCTATGACTCTTTTTCTGAAAGACCTAAAACATTATTATTAAATATCCCTTTACTTTAATTTTTGTTGGAAAGATAAAATGCATTATGAAATGTATTGTACTAAAAAACAAAAATGATTAATACATAAAATTTTAATTAACAATTTTTTCCCGCCAAAGCTCTTAATTTAAGAGTCACAAAATTAAGTATATATTTCATAGGAACTGCAATTTTGTTTCCTTATTTTTTCATAATGAATCACTCTAACAGTTCATTTTCTTTAGGATTAGAATATTTGATTTCGAAAGAAAAAGAAATGTAGGGTTTAAAAATAAACTCCAGAACTGAAAACTAATACTGAAATTTAGAAAATGTTCATTTAAATGTTTGAAGAAAATATATATCTACATGATATTACAAGTGTTCAATCAAACACGGGTGCTCTGAAAAAAAATATCTAAGAATATAAAAAAAATTCAGGCATATTGCAAATAAACATGGAAAAGAGAGAAAAAGAATATTCTCAGTTCGCCGATCAAAAGGAACATCATTCGGAAGTAAAAAAAAATTCTAAGGCGAGCTTTGGAAAATTGCTTCATCTACTGCACCAATAACTTGTAAAGACTACTCCAAAAAGTAAATTATAATATGTATGCGTATCTAGAAGAAAATCCTTCCAAAGTAAATAGAAAGAAAAGGATTACATTTACTAAAAATCATATTTTTCAAAGACTAAATATTTCTGGAATAACATAGAATTTATTCAGCGAGGAAAGTTAATTAAATATTTTTTGAAGTAATGGTAGCGATGGTATGTTTTGTGGAAACCTAACTGCCCTCCCCAGACATCAACCTCACTGTCATGCGTGATGGTGATTTGGTTTTTGAATGGGTTTTTATGTCTACAGAATCAGAGGAAAAATCAGTTTTTATTGAAGGAGTCACGAATAAAATGGAATACTTGGAAAAACCAAAGTATAATTTAAAACTGTGAGCCCAGAAATTAGGTTTAGGGTTGCATATTTTTTCAACAAGATAATGAATCAAAAATATGTAGTTAAAATTATTAAATTATGGTTGTTATACTACTAAAAAAGTGCAATTGCATATATCACTTAAATCTTTCGCTTTGTTTTGGTTGAAAACTTAAGGTTTCGAATGGAAAAAGTTGTTCAAAAACAAAGTTATTAGTAGCAAAGAACACTTAAATCTTTATTCCAAGAAGAATGGGCAAAAATATCCATCGAAACAAAACAAAACCCTCATAATCAATGTACATCCTTTGGAAAGCATTCTAAATACAAAAGGATAAGCAACATATTATTGATTCATGTTTTTTTTTAAAAAAGCAGTTATGGAATTACACTAGATGCATACACAACTTTGTGATGCAAAATATATCATAATAAAATATTAATGATTTATTTTGTCTTTTAAGCCTTCTACATTTCTTCATGTGTTTGTATACATTCTGTAATTGTTAAAATTTAAAAGTGTTTTTTAAGAAATAATATTTTTTACGCCTTTAATATAGAAAGTTAGTGGTGTTATACTCAGTTATATACGGGATAAACTGAATGTTTATTCAGAATTTTTTTCTTATTTTATGAAACCCCCGTAGTAAAATGTCCATCTTTTTCTTACTCTGTTATTAAAATATGGCTAGTTTAATAAACACTTTGTATTGTTAAACTTAAAGGATCATTTCTATTTAATAGTAGCCAGTAGTTATTATGGTCAGAATGCGATTATTATTATTATTATTGAGTAGCAATATTCGAACTAAACGACGAGTGGTCGTAGTAGAGAAGTAATGAATGTTCAATCAAGTCGTGAATTCGAGTCCAAATGCCACAAAAGACCTATCGTGTAGCGGGGTTATATATATATATCGGAAATCAAAGTTTTTATTTAGTATTGAAACAAAAAAATTCGCATTCTCTCATAAGTAAATTATTTAAGAAAAATTTTTTTCTTTTGCAAAAATAGAAAATTTTTATATGGAATGCCACAATAAAAGAGAGAAGAATATTGATTCATTTTTTGCTGAGAAAATCAAATGATTCACGTAAAAATTAATAAATTGCTCGTGAGAAAATTATAGTTAACAAGTAAAATCGCATCATGATTATTAAAAGTTAAAATCTAGAATCATGTTAAGCAGAAGAGATTTCCTTACAGAGAAGAAACAAGTTTTATAGAATTTTAACCAATATTTAGTACTAATTAATTCAATTTAATTATAAGAATTTATCTGTACTTTATATTTTAAACATGTCTGTAGGCAAAAAGTATGAAATTCATTAAGTTCCTTTTCAACTCTGAATTAATATTGTAATTAATTTAATGATAAGATCCTCTAGTTACTAAACTATAGCAACTTAAAAAAATTTATTTATAAAATATTTGATTACAGAAACATAACATCGTTTTTTTTTAATAAGAATGTTTTTACTATTATAAAAATTTTAGGCAGAAGATATGTGTTTATAGATATTTTATAACAAGTTCCTACTCTCATATTTCTCATGAACTAACCTCTAGGACCACTTGACTACGGTGTTTGATATGATGATCACGCCTTATGAAGAACCGAGATATATGTTAAGGAACTTTATCATACAAGAAGAGATATGAGATAATCACGCAGGATAATTTTACTGATTATTTATTTAGCCTCGCACGTATCTGGTTTTTTCCTCTCCAAGCTTTCGTACACACCAGGCTAATGGGAGAGCTTGGAGCTTTAAAAGTCTTAACGTGCATCAGTCCCGGTACATGGAGGTTCTTTAGCGGCATCTGGACTTCAACCCACTACTTGACGAAACAGCACTGACCGCGAGTTCACGGCCAATGATCACTAGGCTACTGTGGCCATGTGTATTAAAAAAATGAATTAAAGATATTCTGAGAGACACTATATTGGCTCAAGAAACAGAGATGCTGTATACTAAGCGTTAATACTTGTCTCGAACCCCCTCACTAGAAGTCTACTTGAATTAGATCCTGTGATTTATAAATGACTGTTTAGAATTACCCAGATAAGAATGAATTCCTCATTATAATATTTGGTTACTAACGCAATTAGTTAACTTCTCATTATTAAACTGTTTATATTGCTCAAAGTCTCAATATATTGGTTAAAGAATTTTTTCCTGATTGTTATTGTGTCACTGTGTGTTTCTAATTATAACGTAGACTATTAATTAGAACCTAATCAGTAAATGTTGTTGATACAAATCTAATTAATATATAATTAGTTCGAAAGTAAATTAATTTGTTGATGTAAGACATTACATTCCTTTTTATAGCTATACATTTTAAGATCAAAATAATATAAGTTATAAAATGGGTTTAGCTGGTGAACTATTAGTTAAATATGTTTTAATGAAAATCAATTAAAAAGTTTGTAAACATTTATCTGAACTTTAATATTTTACGTTAATTAAGAAAGTTCTATTGTTCTTACTACATTTGGATGTTTCCTTATCTTTTACTTATTTCAATAAGTAAGCAAAAAAAAAAAACTATCACTTAATTATATCACATATATCTTTCCGAATTGAAAGAATATATTTTTGTAAGATTATACTCATAGATGAAAATTTGACGGCTATATTTATATGTTGGAATAAAACATATGTTTTTGTGACGGTAATCGATGTTCAAGAACAGTTATTATAATAATAAATACTTTTCTACATTATATATTATTCATTAACGTATGAATAACACATCAATCAATAACTCCCGAGACTAACATTGAAAACAACATTTTTTTTGCAAAATTTTTTTTTATTCATCAACATAACACCTTTTGTTAATCACCTTTTAGGGTGATACAATCGTTCCAACGCTTTTTCCCAAATCATTTCCATTTTTCTTTTTCTTTTTTCTTTTTTTTTTCCCGCAAGAAATCTTTTGTTGCAAGTAACAGCGATAAACAGCTTGAATCATCGACTCGTTGCTGTTTTTGTTCCATCGAAAGCAATCGCGGCACCCACTTGGAAAAAACCTTTTTCACTTCACTTCAAAAAACCTTTTTCAGTAAATACACTTCCATATGATATCTGTGTCATCTCAGCAATCTCACGGAGCTTCACTTTACGATCTTTCATTATAATTTTTGTCACTTCACTCACATTTTCCGGTGTAACGGCTTCATAGGTCTACCCGAGCGTTCCGCGTCATTTGTGTCGGTACGACCACGTTTAAACTCGGCAAACCACCGACAAATCGTTGCTTTTGATGGACAAGAGTCCGGGTAACATTTTTCAATCCATTGTTTCGCTTGCACGGTGTTTTTACCCATTAAAAAACAAAGTTTTATCAGAACACGAAACTCGGTTTTTTCCATTTTTTAAACAAAGTACAAAACGACTTTACTCCAACCTCGATAACTCAGCTGTTTCTGGTCCGATCGACTTAAAATTTTGACACGTTTCAAGCAAAGGTTAGTACTCTAGAAAGACCTGGTTACTGGTTTACTACGAGCGCCATCTCTGGGTTAGTCTCGGGAGTTATTGATTGATGTGTTATATCCAAATATACTCTAATTTATCACTTATACAAATTGCACTTATGAGTCATAATTCAAATATGTACCGAAACACGAAAGAGGCATTTTAATGTTAAATTATTCCTTAAATTAACTTAACAAAATTCACACGACTCCTTGAATATTAAGTATTTTGTAATATGTGTTATTCGTGAAATTTCCTTAACTAACATCGAGTGTACTACATGAATATATTCAGGTTCCCATCTTCTTTCCAATCAAATGAAACGTGATGAGGCAAATTTTTTCGAACTTTAGAAGTTGAGTGAATAGATGTAATCTAGTCGTATAAAAGAGACAGATATTTGAATTGAGATAAAATAAGGTTGCAGTAATAGGAAGAAAGATCGTGCGAAGTGCGTGGTAATTTTCTTGCGTTTCTGCACGATTTGTTGATAATGATTAAGTTGCTCCAACACTGTCGGAGCAACTAAGTACTGGATGTATGTATTCGCTTCATTTTCCGGTAAGCGCATTCTTTGATATATTGTAGAATTTGTTAGTACTGGTAGAAATGAAATTGTTTGAAAGTATTCGCCCTTATTAGAAAAGTAATAAACTTTATTTTGAAATATAAGCGACTATTTTAATTACTTAGTCTGTGCGTGAGGTTCACCTGAAATTTAAATTTAGAGATTAAAGTAACATTTAAGATGACAAACGAGTCGTATAACAGGATTACGTCACAATTCGCCGATAAATGAGAAAAAGTTAATAAATGTTTCGTTTAATCTCCTCTTAGAAGTAGACATTTTACACACAGAAAACCACCCGAAGAGTCACATATCATCTTGTACATTTTAATTAACTACAATTGAGATTCCAAAATTTTTATGTTTATTTATAGGATACTAATTGAAAGTAATCCAATTAAAAGATTTATTAGCACAAAAAGGTATGTTTCGAGGTATATTTGTTTCAAAACATTATAAAACTTTTAACCTTTGAGGAAAACGTTAACGATTTCAAAAGTGTTTTTTTTTGTCTTCTAAATAACATTGTACCTTAGTTGTATAAGCTCATTACATGAATTGATCACCCGTAAAAAAGTACTGTTTGTTTTTTTACTTACATTGTCTTATGTTTTCTCTATTTCCAGCGTCTAGACGACACATACATATGTCTGGAGCAGCATAACCAGATTTGTGTCTTGAGCCATAAACTTCAACTTTCACTCCCCCACTTGCAGCATTCTCTTGTGAATAATAAAACTTCAAAAAATCTTCTCATCAGGGGTTTACTTTATTTAGCTAGGTTTCAAGTATCATATCCATGAGGTACCCTAGGATTTTCCTCTGTTTTGTAAAGTTTAATGTCTTTGGTAAGCACGGATGTTGAATCACCGGAACACATCAAAGATTTTTCTCTGTATTCGACCATTCTTCTTGTTAACCAGTTATCCTTTTTCACACTTTTTATAATATATATCAGATATTCATTGTTTGGTGCACCATAGCCTGATTTTATTCCCTTGCGCCATGAACATCTACTTTCTCTTACTCAAAACTTATTAGTTATTTAAAGATAAAAAATACTGCATTGTGTAAAAGTTTCATGTTGTATTAGTCAATCGATTTATTGTTTATTAACGTCACACTTAGAAGAAGCAACTTTCAGCCATGAATAAGTGTCGAGTACGAAATCTCTGTCGGCAATCCCCTCTTCTAAACTACCACACTACGTCCTGGCGAGGACTTGAAGTTTTGTCTCATTTAATGTTCATCAACCTCCTACTTGATGGGGTTTTCAATGGCATCAAGACTCGAAACCCCTACTCATCGAAAACAACGACAACCGTGAGCTTGGGACTATTTAAAGATCGTGAGACAGACATCAATCCTCTCTTTTTTTTTTGATGTGAGAAATGTGATCTCCAAGGATTTTGTGCTCATGAGACGAAAAGTGAATAAATTTTATGCAGAGTACTCAAATGATTTAGGATTAGTGTCCACCTTTGAAGAAAATCGCCAGTGCCTGGATACTTCATCACGACAATACTCCAAATAACATGTCGAGAATTGTGAGAAAAGCTCTGACCAAAATAACGTCGGAAAACTGCTTCAACAACCCTTCCCTTTAGATCTGGCTCCCCAACGTTTTTGTTCCTAAAATGAGAAAATCTTAAATGATATAATTCTGGATGATTGAAGCAGTATGAACGTGTTGCCCAAACAGTCTTGTGTTGCTGATATCTAGGATTCATATGAAAACCGAAAAAAGACGCTAGAAGTAATGTATAGATGCACAATGGTCCTATTTTGAAAATTATTAACCCACTATACTTAAAAGTTTCAGTGTATTCTATTTTTTTATGAATTCAGATCCGATACTTATCGGGAAAACCTTATATATTATGATTTTTTGATTTAATGATCTTTACTGAGTGTATGTACGTATCAATTAGCTCCTTCAAACGAGAATGATTGAGTTGAAGCAGAAATGTTTACCACCCTTAACAAATTTATAATTACAATTTCAAGGAAATTCTTTGCTAATTATAGAGAAAAGTTCCCTCCAAAGAATTGAAGAATATATCATAGATTATTGTATTAATAAAACCAGAAATACTCTTTTATAATTATTTTTACATTTAATGTAATCATTAATAATTTTTAAACATTCAGTAGTTATTAATCATTTTTTTTCCATTTCCTATTATTATTCCAAATTATAAGGAAACCTTCAATTTTACTGTATAAACGTTCCAACCTTTCGGAGCAACAATATCAATCAAAGGGAAAGCTAGCTTTCGAGTTGGTTCTTTCCACACTGCCCTGAAAAGATTTTCTTCCCTGGTTTATCACCAGCGCAAGAAATAGCTCACTGATTGGCTTGTCACATAGAAACCTCTCTTTTCCCAAGATATAGCTTCATTCAACCAATAATGTAATTTTAATGAATTTATTAAGTTTTCTTGATACTCAAAACCTTTTATGCACTTCAAATTAAATTTTTTTATGTATTTCCTTCTTTTTAAGGGGCAATGTTTCTGAAATTATTATTGCAAATTAAATTTAATTTCAGGGCAATTAACAGACGGATACAACTTATTCTAAGCCATCAGATTGCAGATTAAAGGTTGATAGGTCTAAGGGCTCCGATTATTATCCCTCTTATGAAAGTTTAAAGTAGAAATTCATTAATATTGAAGAGAAAAAGAAACAACAGCTCCATCAAAATACCTTAAATGAAGCATAAAATTTCAGATAGAAATACATAGACCTAAAATTTGAATAATAAATGTACTAACTAAGAAAGGTTTATTTTAATTTTTCTTTCTTAAACGACGATATAAAAATAATTTTTAATTCAGTAGTATTTCAATAAACAGTTACATTTAATATTATTTGTTTGAAAATGGTAAATGTCGTAATAAACTTACTATTGTCTTTTAATAGCATCATATTTGTGTGATTCATTCATATTTTTAGTTTCATTTTGTTATTTTACAGTTTCATTTTGTTATTTTACAGTTTTATTCTGTTCAATCGATTCAGTTTCATCCATCGGGTTCGTGCTCTTTTTTCGATATTGGTTTTAACAAAGGTTATAGGAAATAAAGCTAATTGTGTCTTCTGGTTCCAACATATATCACGCTTTTCTGAAAGGTAATCGAGAAGAAAAGTTACAGACGAGATAGGATTAATTGAGTTTATGTCGTAAGCAAGAGATACAATTGAATCCATCTCATAAAAACTGATACTGAATTAAAATAGTTCGAGTCTGAATTTAGTCATTAGTTAAGGATTCTAATTAGTCGCAACTCGCATTTCTTGACCCGTTTCTGTTCTTTACTTTATTGTTTTTATTAGCTAAAGCTTATTTTGTTAAATATTTCAAGCCGAGAGCTTGATCAAAAGAAGGTTTGATTAAAAAGTAATATCTCTGACAAGGCTCTCTTCAACAACAACGCAAGAAGTTAAAATGCTATCATAACTAGCGCGATGGTGAATCCCTTTTGGCACAGTAGATAAGAACGGTGCAAAAAGAAAACAGACAACTTATCTTCTCACACAATGATCGAGGGTTTGAAATACCACTGACATTCAAGGTCAAGAATCCTCCCCCACCACGTGATAGAAAAACAGCCCCCCCCCCAGATGTTAGAAAAATATCGCACCTGCCGAAGTGGTGACCCTAGAGTTGAATACTAGATGGCAATACAGCTTAGAACTATTGTTTGTATGTATCTCCCACATAAAACATTTGTTTCTGTGCCTCTGAGAGTCTAACTAAGAAAACCCCATACAAATCCCAACTAGTGATATACTGGCTACGGCACAAGTGTTAAATATACCCACCATGACAACTGAGGACGTTAAATGGAAACTACCCTAAAATGAAACTAATTACAACAGAAAGGGGATGTGTATCGACTGCAGTAATGGATGAAAAAGTAGCCAGATTTACAAATATCGTTCAGAATGTTTCTTTTCTTATCATTACGATGACACTTAGACGGAGTAAGCTATTTCTCTCTTCCACAACGATGACAAACTTTAAGACGCTTTAATAACTAGCCCGATGGAGAATCCCTTTTGGTGTACTTGATAAGAGTCAGCAAAAAGAGACCGGAAACTTTTCTTCGGACTCTTTGGTCGAGGGTTCGAAACACCTCCAGCACACAAAGCCAACTGTCTTCCCCAGCCACGGGGCCGAAAAACATCGCTCCAGTCGAGCTTCCATAGCCTTAACACTTTTTATTTGTTATATTGTTTCTAAAGCCCAAATTGTAACTAAAAGTTACATGTAATACAGTTATTTTCGTTGTTCTAAGACATCGTTGGTGGGGTGAGAAGATGATGATCCCTATGGAGATGAGATTGTAGCAGCGAAGCCTATCGCTCCCGAACTTGCAATTCGCATCTTTTCCTAGAGATAAAAATCACCATTTGAATATTTCACACTGACGGGTTTGCATTACTAGTCTTGCATTGAAAAAAAAAAGCATAGAAACGGATGGGGACAATGTCAAAAGGAGATTATTGAATTGTATACAGGAGACGTGTAGGTTTTTTAGTTGTGACATCGATCTATTTGCGATTTTCTTTTCATTTGCATCGAGGGCATTTGGTAATTCGAATTACATAAAATAACAACCCCTTGCCAACCCGAATGAACCGTGATAAGGTAAATTAGATGAAGAGAAGAAATAACATGAATCGAATCAGATATTGTGACTTATAAGTGAAATAGAATTGAAAGGAAATAGAGGATAACGACAATTTTATAGATTAGTTTGAAGCAACTCATATTACAGTAATAGTTGTCGAACCTGTAATTAATAAGAAGTGTTCATTCAGAACGAGTGATTTGGCAAACTAATGTCTTATTATTTGAGTACAAACTAGTTAATAAAAGTTAGAGAAAGAGCTATATTGCATATGCTATGTTAATAGATAATAAATTGTGTTGTCATGTTCTTGTTGTCTTGTTAATTACGTTGTCTTGTGATGAACTTTCAATTGGAGTTTTGAACGAATCGACTATTTAAGTAGATGCTTAAGATGGCTACGAAGTTTGATAATGAAGGAATTACGTCCGAAAGGACAAGATGAAATGCGAAAAGCAAGTAACATATCAAACAGTTATAGCATTAGAGGCATTACATTTCAATGAAGCATTGTGATTCCGTAAAATAAAAAAGAGTTGTTCGGTTCTTAGACTCGCCCAGTTTGATTTTCTTTTCATGGATAATCTATAGATAATCCGAAGAACAATCTGTCACTATAAAGTTAATGACAATAATTTTGGACTCTTTATTACTAATTTTTCGATAGTTATTTCTTTCCTTTCGTATTTGGAATTATTAGATGCTTGGAAATACGGGATTATTAAATTGTGATTGTTTATTAACGACGCAGTGAGCAGCAATACGCGGGCAATTGTCGATGAGCCTCTTAATTTTGAACCTCGGTCAAGTAACGAGGACGAAATCTCCGCCAAATTTTTACGTTCATGGGAGGAATTAAGACCACGAACAGATTTAACGTGCATCAACCCAACAATACGATGGATCTTTAGTGGCAACAGGCTTCGAACCCAGACTCGACGAGAGCAACGCAGTCGCTAGTTTGGGATCATAACCATTAGGTTACTACGACTACCGTGTTGTTTTAAAGTACAATTTCTACATTGTAGATATTGAACAAAAAGACCGCTGGGTTACCGCGGGAACACGGAATCATTTGATGGACTTTATATACCAATTTTAACATCTATTAAAGATCTATAACTTCTAAAAGTGATTTATAACATCTTTTACTAATTAA
>BMAW01077080.1:0-12862 GCA_019974015.1 Nephila pilipes
ACTGTAATCAGACTGACTTAAGAAATATTTTTTGAGTTGAAACTATTTGCACTGAGCAATAACTTTATTCTTGTTACTGAGTTTTGATAAATAGATAACATTTCGTGTATTGTCTAACATGAGCTCATCATTTATATTTCAGGCGTATTTGTTTTTTGTATACATATGTAAGAATTGTGTTCTTGCGAAAGTTTTGGCAGTTGTGTTTTTTTTATCCTGGAGATAATAAATGAGCACGTGAAATTGATTTTTGTCTAATATAACTCTCTCTCTCTATATATATATATATATTTGGTGGTTGGATGCATCGGTTTAAAGCGTATTTTGTTCATTATTAATGTATGTTTTATTTAAATGCTAAATAAGTCTAAACTTATATAAACTCATTTTGAATCCATTTTTTTTTGAATAGTTTGTTGAACATTGAATCCAAGAAACTGATTTTCAGCTAAGGATTCAACCAATATTACAATCATAATTGTGATAATTTTATCAACTTTCTAATTGGTAGTATGAGCAAATCCAAGACCTTTGGAAATATAAGCAGAAAATCGGTAAATGTAAGTTACCTGGAATTATGTGTAGGATTAGATTCATTTTTGGTAAAATATTTTAATATATTAAGGAAAGATGAAGATTTACCTACAGAAGTGAATTTAGGACAAGGGTCTTTATCAATTTCGGTCATATTTTTTTCTTCCAATCAGAACAATTTGTCTTTTACAATATCTTTAGAATGGGTGAAATTATAAACAATAGAAGTTTGAAACAGGAGAGAGAGGAATCACACACACACACACACACAAATTTATACCTAGAAGATATGTTTCAACACAATAAATGAGATTTTTGTTAATTTCTTATAACTTTGTTGAATACCTTTAAATTACATTACCTTTTAAATGATATATAAAAAGCATTTACAAAAAAAAATATTTGATTATGGTGTATCAAAGTCAGTGGAACTTTATTTAACTTTAAAGATGGTTTTTCATGTGACAGTTATTTTGTGTTATATTTTTTCTTATTTTTTTTTTTTAATTTTTCACTTGCAGAGCTTCAGCATCTTCTCATTTTTTTTGTTAATGAAGGAAAAATGTACTGACTTATAAATTCTATTTCAAAGCATTTTCTCTCAAAAAATTATTTTTCTTTCATTTCATTTTAAAAATTTCATTGTAAATTTTGCTGTTTTTGAAACCAGATTCTCGGAGAATATTATCTGAATTGATACTAACTGAAATTCGTGGACTAATATCGCATACTTTTTAATTTTAATTAACAGTGATATTCAATACTTTTTCATAACTTTGTCAGTTAAATTATTTTTCTTCTTTCTTTACCATTTAAAAAAATTGCAAGGATGTTATGTATAACCCCATAGGAGGTTATTTTAAAACAATAATGTTTAGAATTTTTTGTTAGTAAATAAATTTATAGAAATGCTTATTTTAATGCGCAATTAGCAACAACCGCGTTATTGATCTAACGATATATATTTAACTCATGTATTCCAAATTTAATGAAGCCTAATTATTTTTAAGCTATTGAACGAAATGTTTTATTTAATGTATTCTGTAGAAAATAATAATGTATTTTTTTTATAAATTAATGTAAGAAAATTAATCATTTAAAAATTATAATTTTAGCTCGAATTATTACTGCTAATAGATAATCAAAATCATAAAAAAGAAACATACCTTTTTTTTCTTAAAGTAAAAGTCAAAAATAATTGACACATACGGTGAGTGAAACTTGAAATGCATCTATTAAGAAAGTATATGCCTGAAATTGAGTAACAAATGAAAACTTTAAAAATCTTGCCCGGAACATAAACGAGGCACATTTCTTTGCTATGTAGATGGAAATGAAAGTATTTTAAATGTTAGCTTTCGTTTTCTTTAAAAGTACATCTCTTTTGCGATTAAATATGGATGCAACTTTAAATGATCAGCACTGTAATTGTGTGGAAAGTTTGACGAGCAAGAGGAAAGTATTTCTAGAGAAATTTGTTTTCGGTGAAATTTTTATTGAGATCAAAGTACAAAATGATAAATCTTATCTTAGTTCATTAAAGAACATCACTTAAGAGCAGATTTATTTTCTTAATTGTTTACTTTTAAGACTTGTAATGCTTATAAAGTTTTAAAACTAAAGTTTAGATGTTTTTTATTCATTGTAATAAAGAAATATTTTTATTTAACATTACTTCAACAATTTTTAATTTTTATCATTACTAGAAGTAATTTTCCGATGATTTATCTTATATGGATCATTTTAAGTAGTTGAACGTATCTAGGGATTATGCTTTGAATGAGAGATAACTTTTAGTTTAATGGTGTGTGTATATGTAATGCTTTCATCTCAGTTTTAAAATGCTGTAGGTAATTATGTTACCATAGCTTTTTTTTTTTTACAAATGTTAAACTTTATGAAATTTTAAGTGGAATTCCTATTAACTGCAATCTTTGGATTCGATTTTTTATAATCAATAATTTTCTTACCGAAATAGAAGAATGTGAGGCTTATGGCCCGAACCTGGCTATGCTGCGTCAAGCACGTGTGTATGTGAGGTAAATGATTGAACATATGATAAAAAGAAATAGTAATTCGTTGACAAAGAAGAAGGATCGGAAACAGAGAAGGCTTGCTAAGGTATCCCTAGGACGATTCAACCATAGTTACCATTAATAGTAAAAACGAAGGAAAGAATAAAATCTCTAGGATGAATAATAATGCTAATACTTAACAGATCAATTGAAAAGTCTCCGGCCTACCATAGTAAAACACATTTTTTTGGCAAAATTAGTTTTTTTTATCCAACATAATTCCCTTCAAGGGTGATACACTGATTATAGCGACCCTCCAACTTTTCGATACCATTTTTGTAGTACAATTTGTCCTTTGCTTCTGAACAGGCCTCAGTTTCGGCGATCACCTCTTCATTCGACTAAAATTTCTTCCCAGCGAGTATTCTTTTGAGACCTGAGAACAGGAAATAATCACTGGGGGCCAGATCTGGAGAATACGGTGGATGAGGAAGCAATTCGAAGCCCAATTCATGGATTTTTGCCATCGTTTTCACTGACTTGTGACACGGTGCATTGTCTTGGTGAAGCAGCACTTTCTTTTTCTTCATATGCGGCCGTTTTTTGCCGATTTCGTCCTTCAAACGGTCCAATAACGCTATGTAATATTTGCTGTTGTTGGTCCTTCCTTTTTCAAGGTAGTCAATGAAAATTATTCCATGCACATCCCAAAAGACAGACGCCATAACCTTGCCAGCCGACTGTTGCGTTTTCCCACGCTTTGGAGCGGGTTCATAGTGTGCAGTCCACTCCGATGATTGTCGATTGGACTTCGGAGTGAAATGATGGAGCCATGTTTCTTCCATCATTTATTCGGGTTTATTACGCTTGATCATCTTCAAACACTGCTCCGAATCATCAACTCGTCGTTGTTTTTGGTCAAAAGTGAGCTCGCGCGGCACCCACTTTGCACAGAGCCTTCTCATACCCAAATATTCGTGAATGAAATGATGTACACGTTTAGTTGATATCTTTAGAGTGTCTGCTATTTCATTCAATTTCAATTTACGGTCATTCAAAATCATTTTGTGGATTTTTTTAATTTTCTCGTCGTTAACAACCTCTTTTGGGCGTCCACTGTGTTCACCTTCTTCGGTGCTCATTTCACCACGTCTAAACTTAGCATACCAATCCTTGATGGTTGATTTTCCTGGAGCAGTGTCCTGAAACTCGGCATCAAGTCAAGTTTTTGCTTCAACTGTATTTTTTCCCTTCAAAAAGCAATATTTTATCAACACGCAAAATTCCTTTTTATCCATTTTTTTTCACAATAACAAAAGTTGCTTCACTCAAAATGCTATAATTCACAAACTAATGATCCGACAGCTGTCAAATTTATACACGCATCTTTTGAGGGTTAGGGCTAACTAAAAAAACATATGGATTTAATTCTAGTAGCACCATCTATGCGTCAGGCCGGGGACTTTTTAAGTCCCCGGCCTTAATTTATCTGTTATCTAGCAACATAAACCCCTGTAAGCTCATATTTCATAGAGAAAATCCCATTTTTCATATATATTTGAAGTTTTCTTAAAACATCATATTTTATTTTAATAATTTTTGTTAGTTGGTTAGAGAGAAATTTCCTTTCAAGATGGAATTCACAATTGAAATAGAAAATTGGATTTCAGAGTATTTTAAAATTTTTGACGATATCATCTTTCGACTAAATCTAAGCGTTTTCCTTATGAAAAAAATCAGATTTACATTGGACTGCAGGTATTTTCTTTGAAATAATCCTTTTTTATTTACGGGTAGAAGAATCTTTCTAAATTGATGATTACGTTATCTTTTCTTTGGAAGGAAAATGATGCTGCCGTTCGAATAACTTTGCTGTTGTCTATAATTAAGCGATGCCAGTTATTTTGTATAAATGCATGTTTCTCTCTTAGGATGTTGTTTTATTAAAACTAGTGTAGTATTAATTTATTTATGCTTCACTTATTAAGAGTATGAAAAATATGTATGCTAAGCAAATGTACTTTTACAGTATATAATCATTTTATCCTTATACTAAGGAAGAAAATTAAAAAAAATATATATATCATAAAAAGACTTTTAGAAATATTAATTTTAAAGCATATGTCCTTCTTCAAACAACCATTTTTTTCTGTTTTTAATTTCTATATGTACGTAATATAAATAAAAGTTTATTTATTTTGATAAATAAATTACTACTTGAACATCATTATATAGATGATAATATTAAAAATGTAAGTATGTTATAAATTATAACACTCTTTAATCTAAATTTTAATTGCATGGTGACTCAATAAAAATGATGCTTGGAATTTAATCAATACCCTTAGAATGAAGGAGTTGAGGATTTATTACTTAGTACACGAAATACAGCAAATAGTTTTTTCAATAGTTCCATTTGATTTTAAATAACATCAAAAAGAAATGGATAATATGGAATATAAGTATTATTTTACTCTCCTTCTTCAAAATGCATCAACCCCATTAATTGTGCTCCTCGTTGCTAAAAGTCAAAAGAAATATACGTGATTGCCATTGAAATTATTTTATGAAACTGAGAGAGAGAAAATTGTGGCATCATATTTAATAAATTTAAATAAATAGATGGTGTTAAAAGCCCTAACTCAAAGAATTATATTATTCGTAGATGAAAATTCAAAAATTTTATACAATAATTAAGGCTTGAATAACGAGTTGATGCATAATTTTTTTTTAATTACTACATGTATTAAATGTTCTATATTTATGATTGTATATTTATTATTTTATTATTATCTATCAAAAAAAGAGTAGTTACTTCGTAATTAATTTCAGATTTATTTTACCTAACACATTATTTTGTAGTTTGCAGATAGCTTTATATCCTATTATGGTGTTCTATTTTTTTTTTTGTATATCACTAAAGATTTGAATTTGAAACAATATAGATAAAACTGAACTAAACATTGTTTCTTTTGCTAGATCTCGTTAAAAATGTATTTTAGCCATTTATTCCTCAAAATGAATTTTAAAGTTTCATTTGTATTGTTATAAAGGAAAAATGGAAGGTTCATTCGGTGTGTAAGAGAAAAGCATTTTAATTTTCTCTTCAATTCAGTATATTAATATATATATAATTAAATTGCCTCATGATTTTCGATCTGTTCATTATACTTCAAAGGAAGAAAACATTTTAGAATGCTTTAATACTAAGTATTTAAAAAAAAGGTAACTACATGCAGGTATATTTTTTGTGTTTTTATTGCGTACCGAATAAGAGATAAAAAAAATTTAAAAAGAAACACACATTTGGCTCTATTACTAATTATAATGTTCATTTTACGTAAACAAATAATGTTATGCCTTAATTTATTTCTGAAATAAAATATGCATGTTATGACTTATTGAAATTAACGCAGTACAAAAATAAAATGATTCAAATATATAACAATAAACATGAGAAACGAAACACTATTTTATTGAAGACTTTTTCATATTACAAACCATTCTAAATAATATTTCATCATACCTCGAGCTCTATCTTTCTTTTTTGGAACTAGAAAACTCAATCCTCATGTTCAAATCTTCAAATAAAATATTTATTTTTCTTAAATAAAACTGCTTGCCGTACCAATCATGAAATTTGAAGGCTTATGAGATTCTATTTCTTCTGCGTATCTATTTTTTGGGATTTCGGATAGTATCTATTAGACACGCTACGTTTGTGCACCGAACTTTACTCCCAAAATCTATTTCCTCGGAATCGAAAATTTTAGAAATTTATTCCTGCTCTGAGCACTGCATTCAAACTGGAAAGCAGTAAGAAGTTTATTCTGCGTAAATGAAGCTAGTATATCCAGCAGACATATTCGTCTTCAAAAACGTTGCAGCCTCCGGCTCGTTGCCGTTTTACTTTCGAAGCGTAAAAATTATCTGAAAATGTTTTGTTGGTAAAATATGAAGACCATAAAGAGAGCTTTCAACATTCTTGGTGCATTAACTCTTAATAGAACTCGAAGCGCCAAACTATATACTAAGGAGATTAAAGTCTTATAAAATATATATATGAAAGCCTGATGATATAAATCAATCGAGATAAATTACTACCCCTTTATTCTGCACTTACATAAATTTTTACAAGGTGTTCTCCTTTTTCTTGTTGTTCGAATAGGAAAAAAGTTGATTGATTACATGAAGATTATATATGCATGAAGAATTATTGCAAAAGTAAATCAAAAGCAATATCATTAGAGTAATATGATTAATGAGAAAACCTTTTCAGAATTTAATTATGATATTTTTCATGGAAGGATATTTATCAAGTTCTTTTTAAATGTTCATAGACTATTATACGTGTATCAGATATATTTTCCCAAATTATAGCTATTTTATGAATAAGTAAGTATTCTCAGATGAGACACTTTTAAATGGAACATGATTAAAGGTGTTCCATATAAAGCCTTAATGCATTTAAAAGGCTGTGTTTTTTACATTAATTGATTCAAGCATAAGTTGTATTTCATTACTATAAAATGCAGTTTAATTAAAAGAAATAGAATAAACTAAACATTTGGGGCTATTTAGCGTAACTAGGAATGGTAAGATAAAACAAACTTTCAAAGATTTATTTTTAAAAATCTTACATAAACAAGAATGTTCTGAACATTATGTGTCACAAATCATGTTTTTAACACGTAATAATACTATAGTTTTTGAATTAACGCAGATATATTGTATAAATAGTAAATAAATGTAATGAAATATTAAAATAAATATGAAATAATTTGAAATAAATGGAAGTAAAAAATAATGAAATTCTAAAGTGGTAAAAAAATAAAAAAAAAAATGAAAACCCTAATACTGAAAGAGCAGCATGAATTTAGAAGTATAAAATTTAATAAAGGAAGAAATTTTTTTTTGATATTTTTCAGCAAAAAACAATTCTAGCAGTCTATATAAAATACATGTAAATATTCATGTATATATATATATGTGTGTGTGTGTGTGTGTATACATCATGTGATTTATAACTAAGGTACATTTCTTTGATGATATGATTCAATATCATTATTAACGCTACCAAACATAATTTTAGTTTTAATGGTAATTAGAAAATATTCAAAGATTTTAATTATGTAAATAATCCGATTGCAGTTTTTGAAATGATGTTTCTGTTAATATAATGATTCAAATAAAAATTGACTTTTCTTACCATAAAATATTAAAATCCAATTTTAAATGGATATTCTTGCTTCTCTTTAAGAGGCATGATTTTTATAAAACTTTATTATGGCTTCCTAAAGTGTAAATTGCAAGAACTTTAAGCATTTCCTACATTTATTTAAGTACAAATATTATGTGGTCATGTAAATTAAAAATTAAAGAGGAATAGAGTGATATATCTTCCTTAATTACTAAGTATATTTTTTAAGATTTTTTAAATACGAGCACCTCACTTCTCATTTTTAATTTAAAAATCTTATAAGCTGTGAAATATTTATTACATAAAAATGCTGCAATATAATCAGAAAAAAAATTATATGTAAGGGAATAATTTAAGAAAAAATAATATATCTCTGCTCAAAAGTGTATGAAACAATTTAAAGTTAATTTTGTAAGGCACATAGAGCAATATCTATAATGTACTAAGAAGTATATATATAATTTTAATTTATATTTATATAAATATCTTCTGTTAATGATTAATAATGTATTTTTCTGATGATAATTTCATTACTATTCTCCTAAAATGACTACTTAATATCTCATCGGATAATTGGTAACATTAAAACATTTTGATGGAAAAGTTTAAGTTTTTACAAAACTAAATTTTAAAATTCAAATTGAAATAATTTCGTAAGGATGTCAAAAATAAGAATTTCCTTTCATTTTTTTATTTATTCTCTTTTATTTCCATGTATGTCTAATAAGCTAAAAAGTGTGTGAGTGTCATATGTATATTTCTTAATATTTGACTAAACTAGAGACTGAAAAACGTAAATATAGAACTATTACAAACGAGTTACATAGCTCATTCAAGTAAAAGGTTAATATATTATAAAAAAAATATTAACAAGTAATTCAGCTCATACGGTCTACTTTTAAAAACAATCATGTCTCTCAAAAATAACTTCAATTAGAGAATGAAGAAAATAGAATTCCCATTCGAAGAAAAGGAATAATATTCTTATATTTTATAATAATACAAGGTGAAAACTACCCTAATATCACAATTGTACACATGGATGATGTTGTGATTTTGGTCTCAATCTCAAAAGAAAAAATTGTTGTAATATAAATAATAACGAATTAATATTTTTTTGATAATATTAACTTAAGTAAATTTCTCTTGCAGAACTGAGAAATTATTTTCAATCCAAATAAGGATAATATGTATTTATTATAACTACGCGTCATACATCATGTAACATTCTATTAACATGCAATTTTTTTGCATTACATATTTATGAAGGACACACATAATTTTTAAGATCAGATCATACTACAAACTAGAAAATGTGTAAAAGTCCCTAACTTTAAAAATTACATTAAACATAATAATAAATAAAACCATGCTAATATCAATACCAAATGAATATTACTGTGCATATTTAAGAATTTTAGTGCATAAATATCGAATCATCTTACAAGAACAAAGCGGAGGATTACTTTCAAAAAGGACGAATTGCTTAATAAGGCGTTTACTACATCTTACATAGATTCATATGAGACTGAAACCAGATGAAATTATTTGCATTCTAAAATATTAAATTCTCTTACACGAAACGAAATGATAAACTTAAGAAACATTATTTCACAGCAAGAACGTGTTTTATTCAAGTCTTTTCACTTCATGTACAAAAGGTCTTAATAATACAGTTTGTTAAATGTGTAAAGTTTACATTTATATAATCACAATGTATATTGTTACGGCAATTTATTTAAGAATATTAGTATGTAACTTTCATATTACGCCTAAGAATGTGTATTCATGATATTCTGTGTTTCTAAGTTAAGTGAGATTATTAATTGTTCAATGAATAACATGTAGAAAACTTCCGACATTTGGGTTACAGTATGAATTTGAACAATGTGTTACTACACTGATTAACATCTGGGGTGATCCTAATTCATTCCAAGTTTTAATGAATTCAAAACACCGAAACAAAAAAGTAGAATAATTATTTATTAAGTAATAAGACATTTAAAAATTAATACACAATAATTTACATTATTACGTAATAGTTTATAAGAAAAACAAATGTATCGAGTGGATGAAATTTATACGTAATTTTGAAAAATTATATATATATAATTAAGTTTTTAAATAAGCTGCGTATTTTAAAAGTATGGCTCTTATTCCTTAATCAAATATAGGAACTTTTGATTGTTATAAAAAAATACCAGTCTATATTGAAATGCTTCATAAAAGTGATGCAAATAAATTTTAAATTGTAAAAAAAACCATCTTAAAATGCACATTTTATCGAAATCTTAGATTCTGTTAAATCATTTCTTTCAGGAAAATCATTTTCGATTAATGTGTGCAAAAAAGGATAAATAGTGCATTGGCGATTTTGAAATAGTTTTCAATTTTCTTTTTAAAACTTAAACCTAGATTTGTGCTGTCGGAATCAGTCTTCAAGGCAATGCACAGCAGCAAAAAGTAAATCCTCACGATTCTGCGATAGTATTTGATTGATGTGCGAATAAAATTTTCAAAAACCCCAGACAGTTTTCAATGGAGAAAAATATTAGACAGAAAGCAAAATTTTACCTTAAAAACGACTGAAAAATATGCCCGACTAAGTATTTTGATATTTTTGTTGCAAAAATTTGTCATTTGTTATTGTTTCAAATGGTTAAGAAAAAAGCTAGTCAAATAAATGGTTTTTCGTAGGATTGTTTGTTTAGGTGAAACTTTCTTTTTATGCGTACGAAAATAAAACATCAATAGGCAGCATTTGGATAAAATCATACAATGCCTCTTAATATATTTACTGATATTTTAAGTAATAATTTCTTTTGCTTTATACAAAATTGACATTATTCGTCATTTATATAAGCTATATTTTTTTTCAATTGTAATTTCTCATTTTATTGGGCTTATATTTTTTTCAAATGTATGTGAAGAAATATTTTAATATTTTGATATTACTACAGAACTGTGTGCATATGAAATAAAACTTAATATATATATATCTGAAGTTTTATTTATATGTATATATATATATATATATAGAGAGAGAGAGAGAGAGAGAGAAAATTTTTTTTTTTTTAAATAAAAAAAAAAAAAAAAAAAAAAACATTTTAAAAGAAAATAGAGTAAAAAGTGAAAAATTAAATATCCAATGTTACAACGGGCTTAAGAATGTTAAATTGGGTTAGTGTAATGTTATTAACTGAACTGTCCCCATCAACAAAATATAATACTGAACATTGTTATAAAGCCTAAAATTTAAATTTAAAAAAAATTGTCTGAAAGGTAAACCCTAAAAATTAAATTAATAAAGAAAAACACACAAGATACGAAATTAAATCTTTAATAATCAAAAGCTAAAATAACTCAAACGAAATAGTTATTAAAAATTCAAAAGATAGAACAAAAGGATCAAAAATGTTCACGTACAACACACAACGTGGCGTAAAAAGAAATGAATACAGATTTGGAAATTTATGCAGCAGAAACAATTTAAATTTAGAATACAGATTTATTCATTAGTAAAGAAACCATTATTACTGTATTTCAAGTCATGCAAAGACGTGAAAAAGCTCAAAAAATTTGTCAAAATAGTTTTACAGCCCACAACACCATGCTATGTATCCACGTGAAGTACAACAATTTTTCATTGTTTCCAAAATTCCAGTACTAAATTCTTGAACGAATCAGTCAAATGTCAAAGTTCCTCAAAACTTACATGGAATATTGGAATTAAAAATTACAAATTAAATAAAAAACAGTAAGAAAAAATTATAAAAGTAGAATAAAAACTTTTAATATCAGAATCCTAAAACACAAAAAAAAATAATTATGCATAAAATTTCAAAATGCAAGGAAATCAATTTAAAGCAACGCCATCTAGCAAATTAGGTTATAACTAAATTGAAAAAGAAAAATAAGATATCATATTAATGCTAATTTCGTACAGGATGTGTATTAATTTTGCATTTCTTTTTTATTGTGCGGTACTCTAAAAAATTATACGGTAAAAGTAATTTCTTACCACATTTTTTAAGTTTCTCAAATATCTTATTTCAGCTTATTCCTAGATTTCCAATTGTTTCTCAACAGATTTTTTTGCATTGGCTGAAATTAATTGATCTATGGAGCAGAGTAAAATTCAATTTATTATTATGGAAATATGTATTTCTCAAATTTATTTTGAGATTAATTTCAACGACTCCAAGTTTCGCTAAGTGGGAAGAGGGAAATATTCCAAAGCATTTTATATAAAGTAAATATTTACCTGGCTTAATATAATGGAACTAATCTTCCTCCAGAAACGTTATTTACTTCAAAGAAGATAAGTATTTTCCTTTCATTTGAGTCTCAACTTGTATTGGGTAAATAAAGAACAGTTTTCTAAAATCAAAGAAATAAATAATGTTGCAGTAACTAATCACGAATATTAGCCATTTGCCTTCTTATAATTTACTTATTAGTAAGACATATAAGTTAATAGGAGTTAATTTATAAATAAATGATTCAGCTTCCAGTAGAACTTTATTAATTATGGTCAAATTTATTTCTTGAAACGTTTTATAGAATTATTAGCAAATTAAAATATTGTATATCATTGTATTTTCAAAAGTGGAAGATAATTCATTTTATTGCTGGATTTTAAAAGAGGGGAAATTTATGTGTTATACTATTGCTTTTCCTAATTTTCTTATACTGTAATGAAATTTCTAGAGAATTAAATAAATAAAAATAGTAACTTCCACGTAATGGTTCTGCCAGATGAGATTTTTTGAATACGAATGAAGTTTACGGAATAAAAGAAATAATTTAGAGAGGTTGATGCGTTATCAATCGAAGTATTTATATATATAACAAAAGTCGTAAAAAAAAAATATTACGGCTTACTTTGCTTTCAGTTAGATCATTTCGAATTCTATCATGACTTGATAACAAAATTATGACTTTGTGTCTTAGAATATTAATTTCTATTCTATACTAATAAAAAAAAGTTGGCAGTTTTAATAAATCTAAATTTCTTCCAAACAACTGGAATCACATTCAACCAGTATTATATTTCCACCAAGAAATAAGAAAATTATATCTTACAGAACTTTAATAAATAAGCAGGAATGGG
>BMAW01077088.1:0-21804 GCA_019974015.1 Nephila pilipes
GTGTGTGTGTGTGTGTGTGTGTGTGTGTGTACTCCTTTCTCTAACCATGAAAAAGGTTTATTAAACAGAAAAAGATTAAGAATCCTGAGTGTAGATGAAAAAAGAAAAATGGGATGCAGTTAAGGTTAGAAATTTAAAGAATGTAGATTAGTAATTGAGAATGTTTAATAAGATTCGTTATTTTATTGAAACGGCTGATCAATAAAGAAACGATGGACAATTTTTTAAATAACTTATTGCTTTTATCTGAAAATGGATCTGAGTAGGAGGAAGAGAAATGTGTGGCGTCTTCTGCCATCGAATGCGGCATTTTTAGATTTTGTAGTAGAATTCGTTTCATTTTCATAGTGCATCACGGCAAAAATTTGTCGTGATGATCGGGTATACACATTACATATTCACTTCTCAAGGTACAGCTCAATCTCTTAATCATATCCAACCTGGATACAATCTTTGTTAGGTTATTGTCTCATTTTATGTGTGATATTCATCATTCACATTAACACACAAATCCACACTGGCTTTCTATTAATTTTAAGATACTCAAATCTAGTACATAAAAAGGTTCATTGAAATTTCAATATGATTTATCGAGGTTAATATGATATTTACAATACGTTCATCCAAGAAGAACTTGATGCTGTCCATTTCATTATTGAGCAGCATCTGCCCTAAGTTCCCCAAAAAGTACACAGTAACCACCACATTCTATGGCAACAACCAACAGCGATGCAGTTAACAATATTTAACGATTCTTTCTTAAGGCATTAGGCGGGAAAAAATGTTGTTACTATGGCCCTTGACAAAATGTTAGATTATTCATTAAAATTATATTTTACATACACTTTCTTTTGAATATAATTCTTTTCTTAGATCCTGTGTTATATTTATAGGTTCTTGATACAGAATTATTTTTGCCAAACTTATTAAATTAAAGCTGATAGTATTTTACTCCGACCAATACTAGTAAAAGCGAGCTCTGTTTTTTATGTCTGTAAATTTCGAATTATTCCTTTAAATATATTGTGTTCATAATTTTAAAAAATAAATAAAAGTAATCAATATCTACAAATACTAACAAATCTTTGATACAATTAACGTAGAACAATTTATTTCAGATATCAAGCACTGTTTCGAGATTAAAATAAGACGCGCAGTTTGTTAATAGTTTTCGAGAATATACTAAATAATGAACACAAGTAACCTTTTATTTAATTGGTTAATAAATCAAATGAGTGTTCTCCTCCCCCTATAACTAAAACGACGAATCAGAATTCAGACTGCATGTTATGTAATCCCGTATCACATGATTTCAGGCTTAAAATGGAACACTAAGCTGTCACATGTGTACTAAATTCCATTGTAAATTAAAACTCAAGGTTATTTTTATGAAAATATTGCATGCAATAAATCTAATTAACACCAATTCCTGAATCTAGAGTTTATCGAGTACCTGAATACTAACGATCATTTGTCTAAAAATAGTTTAATATCAAAGATATAAGTAACACATACACATATTTAACGAAAATACTTCATAAAAAAAGTTCTATTTATTTATTTTTTAACCTTTAGTAGTTAATACCATGAATTTTTGTATCACTTAAACAATTTTAATCGTTCTTAGTACAGTAATTTTTGAAATTAATAAATATAAAAGAATTATTTAAAAACGAACGTGAATGTTTTTAACTTAAAAAATATCGTTTAATCTAAAATGCATAAATTTCGGGTCAGTAAAAATGTTTTAATAAATACAATTTAATTATATTAGTACTTATTGAAATTTAAATTCCTTTAAATTCAAAACTCATAAAGTGTTCATCATATTTGTATTGAATATATATACGTACATTATTTTTATATATAATCAAAGGAATCAGGATTTGACTACTTCAGATGTATACTTTTTGTTTTACAAAACTTAATAATTCGTTAGAAATATCTATAAGAAATACTCTTATGTAAATATTTCTGAATAAAATAATTGGTAACAAAAATCATAGGGAAATTTTTTTTTAAGGATTTAAACCAATTTTTAAAATAAATATGTGTTGTACACCGCAAATAAGTTCGCTTCTTATTTTAATGCCTTACATGAAGCAAATAAGACTTTAGAGGTAACATTTAGACGACAAATTTTGATTCTTTTGTCATTTTCCAGTTTCAGAAAGTTATTAAATTGAACAAATTTAAACGAAAATTTAAATATAAATTTGTTAAAAACGAGGCTAAACATTTCTTACAAATTTACTTTCAAATATTATACTTATTTTTATGAGACAGAAGGCTAAAAATTAAATCATTAAAAATACTTTCAAAAGCAATGCTTGAGTTTTAAAACTGTATAAATAAATAATGTAAACTTACGCAAATGAAAATCGGTTTTTATTGTTGACTTTTTTTTATCACTTTTAAAAATTAATCACTGAAATATATAAAGCCTATCATGTTCTTTTTTATTTTATGTATCAGTTAATTTCATTAGATTTCTTGTTTCTTTAATTAAAAAGAAGCAATCAAAAGATGAAGTATATTCTATACTTCTTAAAATTTTAAGTGTCAAATAAGAATTTTGTTAGATTTTCTTCGATAATTTTTTTTAAAATATCGACTTAAAAATATGAAACAGATTCTGTACTTTATATATGTTCTTATTTTTCCGATGATAATTTTTCGGAACATTTCCTTATTTCTTTTTTTGATTTCTCTGTCTCTTTCATAACTATACTTCATTTTATCAGAAATTTAGAATTTTTTTAGCGAAGCATCTTTTCTTAATTATTCATATCTGAAGTTAACCTTTGTATTTCTTATTCTCTCCTGTTTTAAGTAGTAAATTTGTAACCATTCCACGTTTAGTAGTAAAAAATTTTTTCCTTTCTTACCTAGATTAGTAATTTAAAAACTTATCAAAATTTCGTTTTATAAGAAATTATAATTAATAAAACGGAATAATTATATATGATTTATGTTTTAATTATTTTCAAAACATTAATGCCTAGTCCATTAAGTATCCATACACGCATATGCAATTAGTAATTAAAGCTTCCAATGAGTTACGATTAATTATAGGGAAATTATCACAAGTATGAAGTTAAAATTCTTGTCAAGTGATCAGCTTTAATAAAAAGCATTGTTAAGGAAAATGTATCAAGTGGCAGAATTTATGTTTTATTTTATGTAAAATTTCTTATAAAATGAATAAATTAATATTTTGAATTTATGAATAAATTAATATTTTGAAAACTAAAGAAATTGAAATTAATATATTTGTATCTATGGGGGATAGCACACATTATTGTCGAGAAATTAATATGCATATAGGGAAATAGACATTATTAGTGTTCAACTATTTTAAAATATCGCTTTTTTTCCACTTTTATCTGCTAATCTTTATTTTCAAAGCTATTTCTAATTAATTTTTTGAAAAGATATTATCAAAGTATGTTTTAAAACATTTACAATGGTACAATCAATAAGTAAAAAGTACTTTTAGTTTGAGTTTCATAAAAATCTCGATCATGAATGGATTAAACAAGCTATTTTATTAAATGCTGTATCAAAATTTATCAAAACAGTTTAAGTAATAAAGTTTCAATCTATCCTTAGAAATATTTGTTTAATTTCACCATGGAATTTTTAGGAAAATTAAATTATCAAACATGATTTATAAATTCGAAGCTTAATTCACAAGGATCTAAATATATATTTAATAACTGAGAATTTTTCATTCAAAATGTGTCTTAAAAAGGAAAAAAAAAAAAACTTAATGGTGTTGCATTTAATAAAAATTAAATAAGAATGTACTACAATATTTTTAAAAAAGCTAATCCAAATCAGTATGTCATTTGACTATTGTATTTTTAAGAAAAGGAAATTATCACAAACTTGATATAAATTTGAAGTTAAACGGGACAAAAAAATATCTAGGATCAAAACACGTGTAAAATAATTGTTAATGAAAATCTCAAATTTTCTTCTATCAACAAATGTTTTGAAAAAAATGGTCTCATTTGTTACTTTTAATAAAAACTGAAGTGAGAATGTACTAAAATATTTTTAAAACAGTCAATAGAAAGTAGTGTTTCGATGGCAACTTTCTTTTGAATACTCAGGCAAAAAATATAATTTTAAATCTGATAAAAAAGATAAAGCAATTTCTTAAAAAAATTTATACAAAAATTGCTTAAACATCGATGCAAATAAAAGTTTCAAAACATGCATCTCACAAAACTTTATATCGTAAAACGATACATTTTAATTTATAATAAAAATGACTTCATTAACTATCATCGTTCAAGAATTTAAAACATTAAAATAAATTATTTATTTATAAACAAATAAGTAAAAAAATTCCAAATGTGCTTAGTAAACTATTTTATCAAATTGATTTTTTTTTTTTTTGAGTGGGAATTATTCTATAAACTTTTTAAACGTGTTTTAAGATTTCTAATTTATACGAAAACCGTTGAAATATTTATGCAAGGAAAGTTTTCAAAATATTTTACAATGATTTATGTCATAAGGTATCTATTTTGATTTTATTTTAGAAATGATTAAATTGAGTACCTTTGCTGAGATGTTGCCTTTATTTCGCTCGATACCCAAAATTATCCAATCAAGAAATTGAACCTTTAAATTATTTTTTTGTTCATCAATCAAAATATAAAAATAACAAATAGGCTTGATAAATAAATTATCCAGTTATTAGTCTCCTTTTCGCAGCAGTTTTCCAATATTATTGGAAGCCATTTCAATTTTTATTTTTAAAATTCCAGAAATTTGTTTATTTTACATAATTAATTTATATTTTAATGATTATAATACCTTCTTTTTTTAAAAAAAAGAATTAAGGAGTGTTTTTATTTAATTATTGTTCACCTGTAATAATATATAATAATCTACATTTAACTGAACTCTTTACAATAAAAAAAAAATTCGAAATTAAATTTATAAAAATCTCCTAAAATAAAATATATTTTTGTAGGTATACAGCTATATAAGCACATAAGTCCTTATTCAAAATATCTTTGATGATTTTTTTGAAAAACAAAAGATGTTAAAAAAAAAAAAAAAAAAAAGAAGGTATCTTATAATTTATTTTCTTTGCAGCATATTTCTTTGAAGTATTAACATTTTTATTAATCGCATTTTTCAAAATTTACTTAATGATGTTTTAAATTTAGAAGAATTTTTAATTGCGAAACAGTATTAATAGAATATAATATATAGCCGTTGTCGCTCCATATCTCGTAAAAAACAATCAATAAATGTTAATAAGAGGAAACATAACATAGAAATGGTATGACTACTAATAAAATTATTTTCCGCATTATCTTACAGAAAACAAAACTGTTTCTTAAGTTATCCCTTTTAATAAATAATTTAAATTTTGAAGTAGAATCTACGTTGAATTTTTATTGAACGTATTATAATAACATGTATACTTTCAAATACACATTAATTTTTATTATTGCACAAAATTAAAAGCCAATATATAGAATCGAATCATAGACTAAAAAATTGCAATTCAATGGTATGAAACTTCTTGCAGCTACAAATTAAATGAGGAAGAGAAAAAATTGACGAACAAATTATCCAAAAAACTGTTTTAACAGAAAATCGTCCGTATCATAAATAGTAGTAATTGAATTATTTTTGCACATAAATTTATTGAAAAAAATCATAAGGATCAAAAGTACTCACCCGGTTTCGCTGTGACTTCAAGTTCCGTTTGTACTCCTGTATCGTTAGTTTTAACACTGTCACACACTTCAACTTCAACACACGAGTCACTGTCATCATCCTCATTGTTGTTGATAATATTACTATTGCTATTCTTAGGTTTTTGCACAGAATCGAGTGAGGAAGTCATTCTGCCCAAAGCCTCGTCTTGTAAAAGGGCTCGTCTTAGAGCCACTTGCTTCGCCATTACCTTCTGTCTTTCGGCTATCACCTGACACTTATCACATACACATTTCCGATATTCACAATGTCTTTTGTGGCCTTTCAAATCCACACTTTTGTTGTGATTTCTGCACCTCGAACACTTAGGATTGCGTAGCCCGGCAGATCCGTTAGTCGGAACGTTTAAGTTTTGCGAAGAAGCACCCATACTACCCCCGGAAGCACACCTGACGTCGCCGTTGTTGTTGGCATCCTCGACTTCGGAATTATCCAAAGGAACATATTTGATATTCATTTTTTCCAACCACGAAAAGTCTATGGCGGATGTTCCATTATGCTTAGCCGCAGTCGCATTTTTGTCCAAATCATCGACGCATTGCTGCTGATTGTTGTTGGAACTTCTACCATTTGTATTTTTTCCATCAAGTGACCGAGATGATGACCGAGAACCGTCATCGAGAGCGACGCTCAATGTTCGAGTCCAATTGCTGGAAGATGAGGTATTTTTTTCGGAGCCATTTTGAAATCTCACTTCGAACGACGCACTTTTTTTAGCCGGCTCGTCGGCATCGTTGGACGGTTCCGAATCGTACAAAATATCCGCAAATGTCGAATTACTGCGTCGTCGCTTAGATCCCAAGTTCCTAGCCCCATGATTCAACAACACTTTCATCTTCATGGCTTTTGTCGCACAGTGTACGGAAAAAGTGGGTCTGTTTGCAACCTTGATGGTCAAAAGTTACATTGATTAGAATTAACCTTGACGCCACTTGGCAAGATGTTTAAAAATAGGCCGTAGAAACTTAAACTGTGCTTGACATTCCGGGCACGTTCACTTTTTCCAAATATACACCGGCTTTTTTTCCTCTTTTAGCAAACCTGTAGCTATTTCTGAGATAATATTTTCCAAGGACGACGAGTGGTCTATTCGTTCTTAAGGTAGGAGCAAGGTTAACGTGTTTATAATTAAACACAATAACAACCTTGCGTGTTTAAAATAGAACTTATACACCTCCTATGAATTAATAAAGAAAAAAGTCGGTCTATTGGCCGAGTCATAAACATTGATGATCGACAAGTGAATCGAGACTCGTGAATTATTCAATTAATAGATCAGATGCATTGCAGCTTCGATTTTGACTTGTCTTGTGTTCCATTTTTTCGGTCCTCTCGGGACAAAACGAACGTTAGGTAAAAGATTTGAAGACTGAATGGAGTCAAGGTTTTCGGGGTTATTAATTAAATGGCTTTCTCAGGTTAGTCATATTAATAATATTGGACGTTTTTTTTTTTACTTGTCGTCTAATTCCTTCATCTTTTTGCAATTATTTCTTAGAAAACACTTTTAGTTTCGAAGATTCGTTTTGAATTCTTACATAATTATATATCATTCCTTTTGAAATTTTATCATGCTTCAAGTGTTCATCGAGTAGTATCTTATCTTTTTCAGAATCGTAATTATAGTTAGAAAGGAAAATTAATTGGTTGTTAAATACTTGATGGCTATTTTCAATTTACTAAAGCTTCAATTAAACCTCAATAACACGAATAGAAATTATTTTGTGGCTCTAACTTCATGAATATTTAGACTATTAATCAAAAGGTTATCAAATTTCTAAAATTAAGGATCCCATGCACTCATACATTCAAAGATGAATCTGCTAGAATTTCAGACTATTACATTTCACGCACATACGTTACTCTAAACTAAATTATAAAAATGAGAAGATTAATATTTCATACTGAATTAACGCATCAAAATTGAATGAATTGATGTAATTAGACAATTAACTTTATTTTAAAATTCTAAGCTCTACAAGAAAAAATCATCATCACCCAGTTGTATAAATCATATTCTATTAAAAAAAATCGTTTGCAGTTATTACAAGTATTTCGAAACGAAGAACAGGATCATCTGTTTTTTTTTTATAAAAAAATTAATTTATGTTAAAATTTTTTACATGATGTAGTTTCCAGAGCTGTAATTACCAGACGCAAATTATATAGTGCGATTGCATATGTGCTGATTGTTGTTCCAAATACGCATGCGCTGACTGGACTTTAAAATATTAAAAATTAAGCTGAAGCAGAGCAGAAGAGACATTTATCATTTTTAAGTGAAATGAAACAACAATGCTTACATTCAAAAAAATTTAAATGTTTTGAATCAAATGCAATATATTTTTTTCTTTTTTTGAAAATTGAGTTAAGATATGAGCTGCACAATAAATTCGCTGAATTAATGAGAATCGGTGGGAAATTTATTTATTTGAATAATAACAAGAACGCTATTTTCATTTCAATAACATTTGGAAAAATACAGCTTAATAAATATTTTCACAACACGATTTTTTAAGAAATTATTATTATTATTTATATCTGATAATTCTTAATGGGAAAAAAAATCTCTTGATTAATATGGTTTCGCCTCTTTTCTGCCTTCTTTTGGATTTGTATTAACAGTTTTTATTAAAGGCAGGGACCGAATTACAGATGCTTTTTTTTCTTGGAAAAAAAAGGCTTTTAGGTGCTTTTTTTAAAAACTTATTTGAAGGAGACCATCCATTTAGTTTTTGCTTTGCTGATGCCTAAGTCTGATTTATTATAAATTGAAAAGTTATACGATTATATGTTAAAAATTATGTATAATAATTTTACACAGACATCTTGTTTACGTGCTACCTATCACGAATTACGTATTTGCATATATCGTTTGTATAATATGCATTACAAATTATGCATATTTATATATTGTTTATTAAGAATATTACATGGACACACATATTGTTTACATTCCATTTCGCCTATTATGTCTGTCTGTATGTCGTTTATATGTTAAATATTACAAATATGTGTGTGTTTATATTGTATATGTGCTGTGTATCACTATTAATATTTACGTTTATAATTTGTTTATCGGAAGTTTTTTTTTTTATAGTTAATACGTTATGTATCATAGTTATATAAGCGAATAAACCATTTTTATGGTTTGTGTCATTATTTATTTAAAAGTATGTACCGTTTATATACGCAGTATTCTTATAATATGCTAATTATGTATTTATCTTACTAAGAACTATTCTAAATTTTAATGAAAATCTTTTATTTTTTTAACTAATGATTTAAAATAATAGATGCAATAAATATATTAAAATAATATTATAATTCTAATTATTAAAAGATTTTATTACAAAGTGAAAATACATATTCTGGGGAGAAAAAAAAATGATTTTGATAGTTTTAATTTCATTTTACTGAGCAAATTTAATATTCTAAGTTTATATTTTAATTATTAGTTTATATTATAGTTAAAACGCAAATAGCAAAACTTTTAATATCTTAAAGATTAAAAGGGTTTTGTTTTTTAACATTGAAATTAATGAGATAATTCAAATTCTGAGCAAGATGGGAGAAAAGTTATTAATTGAGGGAAAGCAATTTTAAAAATAAGTTACCTATACACACTATGCTTGAATTTTGATTAATTAGTATTACTATAGATATGTTGGTAACTTTATATGAATATTAAGTAAAGAAATATTTTAAATCATCTTAAAAAAAAATCGAATTTTTATTTTCTTTCTTCTTTTCTTTATTTTCTTCTTACTTTATTTTCTTATTGTATATATATATATATATATATATATATATATATATATATACTGGAAATTAAATAAAGAATCATATCTGTTATAAGAAGAAAAATAAAATTCATTTTCGATTCTTCGATTCTGTTTTGTAGTGCCATTTAATTTTATGTAATAAATTTGTAATTTATACCACATATTTGGGGATTTTACTTTTCCAAACCTAAGAATGAAGAAATTTGAATCATCATCATCATCCTAAGCAATAAAATTATTCTCAAATTAATGGAGAAAAATCAAAATCGGAAAATTTAAGAACGTTTTGAAATGTCTAAAAAAATGAACGAAATCTATCTACTTCTAGAATTCGTAATTTTGGTAAGCAAACATAATTTCTCTCTTCTAGAGCTAAGAATTATACTAGACTTCTATATATTTATAATGTTTTATAATTTTAGGACTAATTGTTTACAAAAAAGGAACGGAAAAAAATGTTGTAGTCTACTATCAGGTTTTACAAAAAAAGTATTTCAATTTCCAGCAAAATGTTTCTTTTCTAGTTTTATCATTAATTTAGATCCGTAACAGCCGTTCTTCGAAACAGCTTTCTTGCGCCATATCTCAATCTATATAATATCCTGATCCCAAAACTACTAAACTCCATTTAAAGACAGGCAGAACAAACTAAAGTTCTTTATTAGTAATCACTAATAGACATAAAGATTGCCACCTCTCTCAAATCTGACTTAACTCATCAATTCTAAATTAGATCAACTAATAAATTCTTAGCTTGCCTCAAAACATTCTGACTGATCTTCAATAAACAGTTCATTATTATCTTAAACTTTAACCAGAATTCTCTTCAGTACACAAAACTAATTAAGGTACTTCAATCGAAATTATAAATCTCTATCTGCAACTCGTTATCCTCTACCTCCCTTATTTCTATTTCATTTATATATCACTATCCCTTATTCACTTTCTTTTATCATTGAATCAATCTAATCTCATTTCATTCTGGTTGGGAAGAAATTGTAATTATATGCAATTCAAGCTATTTTAAAGTCCTCGAGGTTAGTGAAGAGAAAATTGCGAATACTTCAACGTCACAGTACTAGCAACGTTTTTTAATAATGTAGGTAATAATATTGGGTATTATAATGTCATAAAGTTGTCTTACAGATCTTTACAGTTTAAATACTTTTCTTGTTTATTGGTATACATAAGTTGGAAACGATGTGACCAAATAATTACGGTCCTAAATCCCTGACATTCAACTCCACACACGGGGTTTGAGTCGAGTAGTGGGTTCGAATCTTAATATGAATTCAGACTCATCGTATTCATGGGATGATGTATGTAAAATGTATCGGGACTCAAACGGGATCAAACCCTTTGGGAACCATTGGCTCAGATGAATGAGGCCCCAAGTTCATTAAAATTAGGACCGTATTTATAGTTGTCACTAAGGTGTGCTAGTTCTACATAAAAATTAAGCAAAAAAATGTGTGATTCCTATAAGATTTTCTTCAAAAAAATATGTTATTAAATATGGAAGCTAAAAACTTAAATTGGAGATACTGAGATATAAGAAATGGATTAAATTGAGGTATTAGATAACGTATCTAAATAAATTATTCTAATTGTTCCGAAGTGAAAATATTTAATAAAATTCTTTTTCTTTCGTATAAGAAGAAATTGTTTGAAAAAAAAAGTTTAAAATATTTCTTTTTCTTTATTTGGGTTTTATGAATCTTTTTATTTAAAAAAAAATTAATTGTATTCCGAACAAACGAACTTACTTATATTCTTAAAATCCTTTTTATGAATTTTAATAATTTTAGATAAAATTATTTTGAATTCCTACAACTGAAATAAATGTGCCTTTTTTTCTCCCAGAAATCATTAATATACATAATTTATTTTGCATGTTAAGTGTATTTTTATTTGAATCAAAATTGAATTAGTTTTAGAAGTAAGTAAAAAAAAAACTGCTTATTTGTTTAAATTTATTTATTTTGTGAAACAAATTAACTTTAACAGTCAATTAACATCAAACTGAAAATTATACTTTTGCATGTAACGTTTGTAAGAAAATTTTGTAACTTGCCACATATAAATAGTTAGCCCTTCTACCAAAAAATGCATCAAAATATGCAAATTAGACTTTGTATCTTTTCCTCATTTACCGTAATATATTAAATTAAATTTCATTTCTTTTCCTAATCGAAAGAATGGATATGTAAACAATACGCGTGAAAGAATTCACAGAGCAATTATCGATTCTAACAAACCCACTCATGTCATATGATATTAAAGAAGTCATTTCTCTCTCCTAATTAAGTGTTATCTAAGAAGAATTAATTAAGCATTTAATATTTAAACATTGTGTGGAATGGAAAAAAAGTAACAATTAATTAGGATTAACATATATTTTTAAAAAAATTATGCTTAGCACAATTACTTTATTACCTTACATATAAAATTTTAACCTAATTGTTTCATGGAATAAACGTAACGAAAATATGAAGATGGCTTAAAAAGTCCCTGTTTTTGAAGATAAATGTTATCCCTAAGTCTAATTTGTGTAATTATTGTATACTCCCATTGTTAAACAGCATCAAAATTAATTTTACACACTGATTCCTATGTTAGTTTTGTATTGGTGAGTACTGCGTCGAATTGTCAACGTCGATGAGACCTGAATTCATCATTATATTTCGGAAACAAAGTAACATTCAAAACGATGAGCTCATCGATCAAAGCGAAGACGGTCTCATTGACCGAAAAAGTTATAATGAAGAATTTTGAGAATGCAAAAGGCATCACATTTCTGAATTTCTCAGAAGGGGAAAAAAAAGGACAACGCTAAAGGCAGTTACCCCTTCTAATTTCCCGTTCCAAACACAGGTATTATTTGAACCAGTCTCTTATGTATATTGAATGGTTTGGGTTTAGTTTACAAGCATCTAAATGTTTATTCAGCCTTATTTGACAAGAAATGTATAAAGCAGCTTGTGGACAGTTAATTTGCTTAGCTCAGATTTTAATATTCATAAAAGTATTAATTATACTCGTAGTATTACGAGAAAAACATTTTTAATGCATATTGTAGAAATCGTAAAATTGATTTAAATAATAATAATTAAGTTTAACATTACATTTTGAATAATTACGATACCACTGAGGCATGTGAGTTTGATGTCTTTCATTGGGATACATATGATTTATTGATTCCGAAGTTCCCCCCCCCCGTTGATTAACTTCTAATTTTCTCGTTATGTAATTGATATTTTTTATTCTACTTGATTTATTAAAGTTCTTGTTATTTTTTTTTTCTCAGAAACAAATGGTAGTGGATGGACTAAAACGATAAAGGAGTAGAAAATTTTCAAAAAAGTAATAAAGATAAAATTTGAAAAAAAAAAAAGCAGGAAAACAAAACATTAATTTTTTTTTAATTAAATATATTTATAAATATAAGAATAAGAAAGAGTTATAAAGATCATGAAAACAAGTATGTTCATTTCTTAAATTTGAAATTTTCTTTAAAAAAATCATTCGTTTTTACTTTGCAGATTAAAAGCATCGTAGTTTTTTTTCCTCTCTCTATCTCTCCTTTTTGTAAAATTACTATAAAAAAATAAGCAGTAAAATTCAGAGAAATATTTTTTAAAAGAAAAGTATGTAAAAATTTATTTTTTGTTTATTTTCTAATGTTGTTGAAATACTTTGAATCAATTGAGATCGATACAAATTTAAAAAAAAAAAAGAAATAAAACAGATGAAAAAAATTGAATAAATGCAGATACTTCCATTTTTACTCTCACTAATTTATTTTTCTTTAAAATCCAAATTTTATGATTAAATATAATGTAACAAATTTAGAGCATATTTAGAGCTATTAAAATATAGTTTGCATTCAAATAAAGTACACATATTACCGAACAAACTGATATCAAAAGTATAATTAGGGTAAAAATAAAATAAACATTATCTCCTTTTATTAATTTATTATTTTTGTCACTCACCTTGAACTATTAATGAATAAACAAATATATTTTTAAAGATTTTTATGTCAAGTTTTGTAAACTTGAAAATCAAATGTATAGAACTAAGCGAAAAAAACTGACGAATGGGTATAGAGTAATAAATTCGGTACTTCCCATTCGTTATGATAAACGAGCCAATAAGATAGCTACGAAGATGTCCTTTTAGGGTTCTTAGGACATAATTAACAAGTAGACAAAATGTTCTTTTTGATATTCTCTTTTCCAAACATCCGTACAGTTATATAGCAAACGCGCGGCAATAGAAATATTTAATGTACCATTAAAATATCTTCTTTGCAGAGCTAATTAATAAATCAATTCAGTAAGATAGGATGGAAAACTTATTATACTTTTTAACGTGTTTAATTAACCTCTGTTTTATTTTTTTGGTCGGAAATCTGTAATTGTAACGCCCCTCATTTTCCTGTTGTTGGGTAAAATTTATCAAATAAAGTTTAATTTTATTTTTAAGATATTACAAAAATTATATATATATATATATATACATAAATTCATCATACAGAAACTAGTATCATTATCGGGAACACTCCGTAAAATTTTCAAACAAAACAGGTAAATTACCTGGATTTGAATCGTGAATATAAGTTAAGATTTCATAATAAACAGACATTTTATTTCTGAATAATAGTGGCAAAAATACATGAAAATAAATAGCATTCTAAGTATAAATAGTATAAATAAAATTCAACAATTTTAAAACTAATTATTAGAAATACTTATATATGAATAATTTTTCACGATGAAAAAAAAAAAAAAAAAAAAAAACCATAAAATATGTAGTTAAAGACGTTACCTATTTGTCAACGGACTTTAAGAAATAAGCACGCAAGAAACGTAACTGATCAACTCTCAGGTCTCCAAATTATAATCCAATTTTTGTACAAAATAATTTCGCGGTATAGAAAAGCTCTTTCAGATAGGTTATTAAAGAATCGAACACTGTTTGAATGTATTCCCCGCCTATCATTTTCCTGTTGAAAATACTCCATTTTTTTTAACGATTTTAGTGCTATTTGTGTGTATGTGTGTGTGTGCCAGGGGAGGATAATCATGTATATTTCTGCTGATCATTAAGGTAAGTTTCTATTTAATGGGTAAGGTAATAGCGGGTGTTGTGTGAATTATGTAGATCGAGTTTTTTGTTACATATATAATTCGCCAATTTACTGGTAAAAACAATGTAAAAACCAATGTTTACCCGTATTGCAATTCGTTGGCGATAATTAAGGGGAAAGGAGGGGGTAACCTCTCTTTTGGATGGGAGGGGTTAAATTTTTATTCCATTTTAACTACCTAAAACTGGGAATTACAAAGAAAATATTTGTATAAATCTTTTTGCCTTATCACCTAATTATCTTTCTTAATTTCTTTAATCATCAAAAAAATATTTAGCAAAACTGTATTAAAACGGAAAGGTTGAAATAGCCCACGGTTGTTTGACTCCGAGAAACATTTTATATTTTATAGATTTCTTGTTGTGATGCAAATGATTGTATTTCTTTCAACACCTAATTAAATGTTACACAAGCAATTTATAAGAACATTTCTGGGCTTGCGTGTTTTGCAGTAAAAAGGGATACAACACACGACCTTGATTAAACTTTTTGTCGAATTTTGACAATTTAATATTTTTTTTTTGGAATTTATTTTAAACAATCTATACTTTTTAAAATCAAATTATCACTGATCAATTTCAAATTCTCGAAATACTTTCATTTGATTGTAATACTTGAGTAATATAGTTCCTTTGATAAAAGTTATATGGTATAGCAGGGACGTAACGAGAAGTTTTTTCATGGGGAGAGTGTATTCTCACACTCTTCAGATGATATCACAAAATTAATTTCAATTTTCATTGCTTATTTTCGAGGTGAATAGAATACTTATGTGAAGTATGAGATTCCGAGTATTAATTTTTTCTGTAAAATAAAAATGTTTCAGTATTAAAATTTCATTATACAGCAGTCCTAACAGGGGGATTGCAACTTCCATATCCCCCCGTTGCTACGCCCCAGTGGTATAGGGTTATTCAAAATTAAAAATAAAAAAACTATTACCAACTACAATTAAAACTAAACTGTAGATAAGTTGGTATAAACTGACAACTTTTATTTCTCTGTCCGAATTCTTCCAGACAGCTTCAATGTAGCTAAATTTTAATGATACTTTCCAAACTCTTCCTTATTTTTTGTTGTCTGTAAATTTTTTGCTGACCCTCAACTTCTGATTCCTAATTGCCGCTACTGATTATAATCATTTATAGAAATCATTAAAATCCTCATCATTCTCATCTAATACATAACCGTTGGGTGACGGCTTGAAATTTGAAGTTTTGCAAGTTATAAAGATTTGAGATTTGTAGAGATTTTGTAATTTGTTGATATTTATAATGTTACCTATACATAAAAAGTGTCCTATTTTTAGAACCCAATTTTCTTGCAAAAAAGGGTTTTTTATACGTGTTAAAATACGATAAATACCATTTTTATCAGTAAATCTTTTAATAACTGAAAAACGAATTTGAAAGTTACAACTGTAAGAATTTTTAAATGTTTTAAATGGTTCATTTGTATACTATTTTTTATAATTATGAAGACAACTTGAGCAATTTTACGTCTTGTCTGTGCTGCTGAGAGGGATGGAGAGGGAAGAGAATAAAAACTTTATGGCATAAGGTCAGTGCTTGCATTTTACCCAAGAATTTTCCTATTATGAAAGCAAGTAAAGTTATAACGTCTCCTAAAAAATGCATAATTTAGTCACATTCAGATTTTAAAAACAAAGAAAGGAGTAACACGTGATTTTTGACACATGAACACCCAGTATAATACCCTTGAAAATCCCCATATAGAGATATCCGAGTCTAAAGGTGCATTAAACTTTTAGACATCGTCAAAGGATGCATCTGAATTAAGATCAAGGTCATACAGTACATCGAGAAGGAAGTTTAAGAACTACTGCTCTATTCGGTTGAGAAATAATTGTACTATTTTTTGTTTTTGCTTCAGGAAAAAACGAGAATGATTATAATGAACATAAAAAGCGTAAGAGTTCTTTTTTACAAGTTTAATTTCAACAATAATAGTGATGCAATAAACATGTGTTTGTACTAATATTTCCGGACTATGTTTATCGAACTAAAGATCCTTGAAGTGATTACCGGCTACGAAATCTATAAGTTCATATTTTATTGTTTTTAAATTGCAATGAAATAAAGTTTAAATGAAACAACTTTGATTTATTCCCAATTAATATAGTAATCACTCTTAAAAAATGATGAAAAGAAAAAAAAATCAAAATATCGAATCAAAATTGAGTTTATGTCTATGCTATTTATATAAGCTACCAACAAAAATGGAGGGAGAGAAAAAAAAAATACCCGGTAATTATTTTAAAAGAGAAATGAACAAAAGAATACATATTTTGCGAAGTTTTATAATTTATTACTTATTCGTGAATGGTATTTACCATAATTCGGGTCAAAAGTTACATTCATAACTCATGTTTTGTACTCTATCATTTCTTCATGCAACAAAATAACTTGTTTTTGGCAACTTAATAATAACTGTGATAATGCGTAGTAATTTTTTTTTTAAAATTGGCTATCGATTTGTTACCCTATCCTAAGTAATCACAAAAGTTAAGGGGAAATTTTGTAGCCGAATTTGTAACCGTTTTTAATTTTTGTAATATGATTGATTGATATATTTATTTTTTTCGAATCAAATTGATTCGATGTAATAAAATAATTGATACATAAATTATAAGCACTATTTACATAAAAATTGTGGCTGCTTCTATTGTTGTGTTAAATTACGATGAATATCTATCGAAAAGGGAAATTTAAAATTTAAGTACGAAAATGAAAAAAATAATAATAATGAAATTTGCTCAGCTTTCTATTTTCCACATTTCATTCGTATTTATCTTTTAGAAATATTTCTTAAATTCTCTGTTTAGATTTAAAAAAAGGGGCATTTTAGAATGAAACATTAGAAATGCTTATGTTTTTTTCTCCATGTTTAAAGAACATAATTCTAATTCAGAGTGCTTTTCAATTTTTTTTTTTAAAAAAATCTCTATATTAATATAAGTTCTCTTAGTTATAGCACACATATTCATAATCATATTACATTCTTAAAATTTCGAATCATTCTATAAATGAGCATTTAAAATTTTTTTTAACGGATAACGTTAACTGGTTATTTAAAATTAAAAGACAGTGGAGACGAATTATAGAGACTACTTTTTTCAAGAAGAAATTGGTGCAGCTAAAAATTATCTTATTAAAACGTAATGCTTTTTCATACAATATTGAGGTTAAAATATATTAATATACGAGCATTTTCTATTTCAAAAACCTTCCGTGTTTGGATCTTATTTATTAAGATAATTTATTTATAAGATATCTTATTATTTTTTAAGATAAGTTTAAAATATACTTAATATTTCTATTATTCTTTTAACATTTTGTATTTGAAAAAATTGTATTTATGCCTCGAATCTATTTTTCAACACTGCACCCATAATTTGAAACAAAAATTTATTTTATGCTATCTAAAAACAAGCCATTTAAAAATTTCATGTCTGGATCGAAAGCCTACAACCGATTTTCTTGTTGTTCCTCCCTGAGCAGAAATACCAAAGGAGGGTGAGAGAAAATGCTACTGAGTATATTTGTCCCGCCCTTCACCCCAAATAGGGCCTCTTTCGCTTTTTCTATTGGTTACAGACAACTTATCGGTTGAACAGTTGTAGCTACTTGTGGTATCATACCATTAGGAAGTACAATTCCAGTGGTCGGTAACCAATATGTGCACTCGTGCGTTATTTATATTAAATTTATGTGCACATTATTATGTTTTGTCCCTTTTTATTCTTTTAAATGTATTTTCATATAATTTTTAGAACTTAACTATATAACCTGAGACTTGGTCAAAAATTAATGTCTTCGGGACATAACTTTTTTATTTGTTATCCGATATTTCCATTTCTTGTTACACCTTAAAGCTACAAGTGTTCTCTACGCAGTGCACCTATTTTCTTTGTATCCAGGTGTCATTCGTATGATGAGACCACACGGAAACGAGGTTGAAGAAGAGAGGTATCATTGCATCTTTTGACTTTCATCACTTTTCAAAGAGGGACATAATTTTCGTTTTGATGATGAGGTGAAAGTTGCCATTAAAACCTAATATTCAGCACCAACCACCGGTATCCTTCTCCGACTAGTCCTACATTGATACAAGTGCTAGGAATAGAATGGAGATTATGTGAAAAAGTGAGAAGTGGATTGAGGTTGTCTCCTTGTAATGTTAAATAGGATCTGAAATCGGAACACTTTTTCCGATAACAAAACGCTCGATATTAAATTTTATATTCTTACTTTGCTATCTTTTCGAGAGCAGAGTATTTTATAATGTTATTCATTTTTGTCTCAGTCATTTTTTTTTTCTGGCGTAAAATGTGTTTTGTTTTTCGTCTCCTATACAGTAATGTCAAACGAGTTTTGAAATTTGCGTGATCAAGTGAATAATTGCGTGTTTTGGAATGGTCTTAAATTTTAAGCGCTCTGCGTCATAAACGGATGTACGTGTTACAAAATCACAAACTTTCATGAAAAACTGGAACAGTGTTCTGACTGGAAATGTGTTCCAAATTTAGATCAGGCTCTATGACATTAGGCGAAGACAGCTTTAAATAGAGAACGCACATAGCTTTTAAATCTAAGACTAGAACATTAAATCTAAGACATCAAAAATTGAGAGAATCGGGTAAAAAAAATTTATGACAAAGGAGCCAATACTTTTCAATCAAGCCTCGTATATAATGAAAACTTATACTGACCCAAAAGATTAAAGAATATTTTACCTATTAGTTTCATAATGATTAAATACTTTCCAATATGAACTCAAGAAATAAATGTTATTTGTAATTAAAGCTCCCATCTATCCGCCATTTTGATTTTGTGAACAATATGTCAATCCTACAGAATTTCTACTACCGTTCTCAAAGCTTAGTTATTTTATCTATTTGAATGCAAAAGAACAAACAACTACGAAGGCTTCGGCGGAATTATATATTTCCACCAATTTTCTAAAAAAAAAAATTACCCCTATTTCGTTTATGGAATAAAAATATTCTAAAAAATTTTAAAAATCGGAAGAAAGATGTTAATGTTGAGAATCCGTGGCCTAGTGGGTGGTAGTCCCGTGGGTGGATCTAGCTGCCCCTCATTCGTCAGACCCATGTGGTGTACCGATATATAAAGAAGTTATTTTTTATTTTGTTTTTCAGACCAGACAGACGAGGCAGACGAGATTCTAGATAGACCATGGACTAGATAGATGCTAGCTTTTTAGGAGCCTTTTTTGGTGTTTTTAGGTGATCTGCTGCTCTAGGTCTGCTGCAGATATGTTTCTCGGAATTTGTCTTGCATAATTCAAAGTTATTTTATCTAGGTCTGCAGCAGATATATGTTTCCTGGAATTTGTCTCGTATAATTCAAATTTATTTTAATGAAAATGAGCAGCAGAATTGTAATTGTTTTTATTATGTTTATCGTTGAAAATAAACAATGAAAAGACCATCAAGTGGTTTTTATTTATGGCACCAAAACACGGCTAGTAAATAATAAGGAATAGATAATCTGAGAGTTATTTTTAAGTATGTGTAAGTATATTTTATTTTACTTAATTCTACAGAAACCTTCATTATTCTTTGCACTTTCGGATGCAAAATATTTTATCCTTTACCATTTTATATTTTTGCATTCAAGTAGATAAAATAGTAAAGATTTGAGCACGGTTGTAGAAGTTTCATTGGATTAATATTACATTCAGTAAATCAAAATAGCCGGTAGATAGGAGCCTAAAGGTTACCAGGACATGTGCGGAATTCTAGAACATTAAATCTAAGACTCCTTGTCTTTGTCACTATATCTTTGCAAATTATTAGTGTTAATTTTTTTTGTGTGCCTAATTATGAATCATAAAAGTAATTTTTTTTTTCGTCATAAAGATTCCCCCCCCCCTTCTTATTTGAATACGGACATGTTTTGCGAGATATATCTGCATATAGGTACCATTTTTAAAAATAATATTCCATAAACATACAAAATATTTTACTCATCGTATAGAAAACTATACATAAAATATAGTAAACATACTTTTTTGATGATATTACCATATATTTTCTTTGAAAAAAAATGACAGAACTTTGTAATTTTGGAAATTTTAATTCTTTTTTTCCCTCTTGCATATACAAATTTATTTCTTAAAAATTAGGTAGTATTTAGAGAAAAAAATATTTTAGTTTCACTATATGCATAAGTACCTTATATAGAGGCATAAAAAGTATGGAATCATATTGCGAAATAGTTTTCTTTAAAATGGTACGTAAATGCAAATAATTCTCGCAAAATATGTCCATATTCAAATAAGAAGGGAAGAAAATCTCACAAAAGAATTACTTTTATAGTTCGATAGAAACATTGAAATATCATTATAAGGCACACAAAAAATCTTAGCTCTACTAATAATTTTCAAGGATATATATATATATATATATATATAAAACGAGTCTTAGATTTAATGTTCCAGAATGTCCTCGTACCCCTTAAGAGTCGTTAGTAAAATAATGATGATAATGTGTTCCTGATTTCTTCAATACGTTACAGATGACACACACACATACTTTACTTAAACTCGCTAACTTAACTCAACTTAAATCTTTACTTAAACTCGGTTGATTTTAAAGCTAATTAAAATCAACTTGCAGAGGTGTACCACAGGTGACACACGACGGATACAAATATTATACGTCGTGTACCATCGGCATGGCATCGCAAATATGTTATTGTATCAGATGTATAATTTACGCGTCCGTTTTTTTTTTCTTTCACTGAAAGCAAGCAACTCTTATTTTCTGTCCTAAATAGCTTATATATAATTTAACTAATCTGTATGTCAAGGGTTACCATAAATTTATCAAAAGTAAAGCTATGAGAATAAGACTTATCTTCTCAACTTTGAAGTATGATAATAAAAAAAAAAACCTAACAATTACTGTATAAAGTCTTCTAAGCACAGATAAAGGAAATCATATCTTTTCAACACCTAAATTACATCAACAGTTGTGCATTTTAAAACATCAGCAATAGATCATAAGATAGACCTCATTTTCCTACAAATCACTTCTATCATCTTCCAAATTGCGGAAGCGTTTTTTTTTTT
>BMAW01077088.1:21904-32828 GCA_019974015.1 Nephila pilipes
AAAAAAAAAAAAAAAAAAAAAAAAAAAGCATTTCCAAGCGAACACGCTTTCATTACGCTTTTTAACATCAAAATAGTGATTGATATAATTTATATAACTATAATGGCGCATAACAATAATTTTTTTAAATTAAATGTTATGTATTTAAAACAATGCAAAGGAAAATACACAGAGATGTCACGGTATGTATCAACTTCGGGATAAGTCCAAATTAATATACGTTCTCAAAGGAGCCAATTTTTTTTGTTCAGATTACGTCCCACTATAACTCTCTGGTGTATTTTCACGTGATTTTTCGGTTATTCGCGGATTTTTTTTTTTTTTTTTAAATCATTACCCACGAGCTCTAGGAAAAATATTTTGCTAATATAGCGGCGGAAACGGCTAGGAACATTATAAAGGTCAAAAATTGATTGTTGAAAATGTAAAGGCATCCGGGTCTTTATTGTTGCATAACATATGCCGATAACAACGGTTCTATAATTGTTGAAAGCGAAGGCTTTATTTTAAATCTGCTAACATAGCGAAGGGGAGAAAGAATGAGAATGAATTACCAAACTAAGATCAGAGACATTAAAGCATATCGAGGAGTTGTTTTTAATCGGAAAAAAGATAAAAAGGGGGGGGGAAACCCTACTTCATTCACTTAGAAAATTTTTACCAAATGGATAGATGTAAAAAAATTACAGAAAGTTCTATATAGTCTCATTTATCTTATCCGATAATGAGAGCTGCGAGTTGCGAATGTAGGTGTAGTCTATTTTTTGTTACTCTTTCAACTACCGTAGCTAACTAAAACCCAGTTTGTGGTGAGGAGATCCTTTCTTCGTTAACGACTCATGTGTCTGTCATTCGCCCCACCCTCACTCACTTAAATCACAACTCACTACTCAGTACAGTGTAGTTTATTTTTATATGCCCTTCTCAGAATTTCAAATAGACGGAATTTCAAACGACGGGGGAAAAAAAGCTATAGGTATCCACAACTTGAAAAGATGGTGAGGTTAGGAAACGGAGAAACAGACCAAGAAATAAATTCTGTTGAGTGCTGTTTCTTCGTTTCCATTTTCACAAAAATATTTCTTTAAATCATCACAGGAATTTTTTAAGCGCATTTAACTTCAGACAATTCTGTAATAGCAAGTTCATTTTTTTCAATTAGTTTTTTCTGTTCTTTTGTTGTGAAGTATTAAGATTAGGTTCGTAGTGAATAAAATTTTATCAAAATTTGACGTTTAATAGGCTTTTTCTTTATAACTTCCTATTTACCGACATTTCCACTTGTCCGATGTTCTGCCCACCATTTACGTCGAACAAACAAGACTCTACTATACATCTCTAACAAATCCAAACAAGCCATAATACCAATGTCTGGATGTTACAGTTTTGAAACATCCTGAGAAGGTGAAAGCAAAGTTCTATGAACAGATTTCGAAAAAAAAAAATGTAGCACCTGATGAAAACCTAAACCTGAACCGATCCCAAGTATTACTTCCCGACTGTAGAATGTGTTTTGTTAGCACCGATTATGGAAGGATGTTGTTTGTTTACAAAAAGACTTCAGAAAAGGGAGAACGCTGTAACAGTTTCTCAGATGATTGAAGTAAACAACTGAAGCTATTACTAGAAAGGAAAAGATAAGGGGGGGGGGAATAAAATCAAAGTAAAATCAAATTTTCATTCATTTCATCTAATTGCTTTTGCATTCATGTATTTTAGTATTAAAGGTGCACTATATGAATAATTTTATGGAACCTCAGCAATGTTTTATTTGACAACATCAACCCGTATTCAACGATAATACGGGTTTGTTTGTTTCCCCTTGGGAACGAACTAATAGTTTTCCCATTTTTTTAAGGTAAAAATTCGTTTTTTAACAGTCCATACCAAGATTATTAAAATTTCCTAAACACATGATTGAAGCAAATTTGTAAGTTAAGAAACAAAATAGAATTCTATGATTGCATAAACAGGAACAGGATATCATGAACTAAAGAACTGGATTTCCTAAATTTTTTAATGAAACAGAATTTTATAAATAGGCGAATGAAAATATGTTATATTTGCAAACTAAATTCATATATTTGAAAACTGAAGACAACTTTTGATTTAACATTTATTTACGATAAAGCTCCAATGATAAGTCAATGGAGAGTTCTGAATTTAGAAATTTTTCAATAAATGGAAAATTTATAAGATTGGAACTTATGATCACTTTTTATATAAAAAAAATCCCGTGTTAAAATACTCTAAAGCATTATTAAAATATCCCAAATTGTGTCTTTAATCATTAAAACCCTTTCAAAATAGTAATTTTATATACTGAACTCATTGTTATGATATTAAATGATTTAAAAAATTTCGTTACGATGATATGAAAAAACAAACAAACATATAAATAAGATAAATAATAAAGAAAAAAATAAAAGAATAAGAAAAAAAAATTAATTACATAATTTTAAAGTTTTTCAGACTTTCCCCTGGTTGTCAAACGATAAATTAATTCTGAAAATAACGTAGAGCCGTGGATGTCAGGTGGTTATATAGTCGTTAGTTTCTTATCTTGTGATATTCTAGTTCATTTGTAAGCTCCAATTCTAATTTCATCTAAAATCTGCCGCTCGGATAATGGAGTATCTTACATGTTAAATAGAACAGACTGTTGTCCCTGCCATTCAGCCGTAGTTCCAAGTTATGAGGAACTATACCTATGAGAACACTAGAGGTATGATATTTCCGACCTAACCAAACTGAAATTAAAGGAAAGGAAACATTAGATAATAAAAGAAAATAATTTAAGTAAGGCTAATTTAATAAGAATTGACATTCTGTGAGCAAGAATTGCAAGATTATAAATTTCTGAAAGAAGTACAATGTACATTATTCATTAATTTTATATTCAAAGCTAACATGCGAAGAATACCAATATACTTCTATGTACCAATATTATCTCATATATTTCTGCGTTGCGTGTATTTATGAAAGTATAATGAAAAAAATAACACACAATTTTAAGATATTTTTGATTAATTCTTGTTTAAATCTTTTGAAGGTCAAATTTCAAATTATTTCATTTGAAATTTAAATTTCTGAACATAATTAAGGATACTTATGCCTGAAAATTTTTCGAAGTGTACAGATAAAAATAATCCATTGTTCGTTGTCATTGTAAGATATAATGAGTTGATTAAATTTATACATTTACTGAATAACATAAATTAAATTGAAAATTTTCAATACTCTCTTTTGGAATGTATTTAATTAAACTGTAACTTTACAGCATATTTCCCCGAACAAATAACTATTTTCTTTTTCACCCATTGTGAAAATAAAATTTTGTAAAAGGGAATTATAGGTAGTATTCTCATTTAAAGCGAAGAAAACAAGATTTCGAATTCTTCAACTGCAAATTTCAAATTTCCTTCATAAATTTGTAAAGGTTTAAAATAACAAGATATGCAGATGCAACAAAAAAAGTATTCCTAATTCTATTAAATTAAAACAAATTATTTTAGATTGAATGGTAAATGTTTTATTAAAGCAAAAAAAAAAGGAAAGTTAAAAAAATTGTTGCCAAAACAAACACTTCATTCCATTATCTTTTGGAATATTTTTATAAAAATATATCTTTCAGATTTTGGCTTTACGTTACCGTTGAAAAGTTTTCCGGTATTTTCTTTGATTATTCGTATATTTTTAATATAATTCTCTTTTCAAAAATTCTTAGTAAAATACATTAATGTAAATAGATTTATTACATGTTTATACATAAATAAATGTTTCGCATACATATTTATTAGACATATAAATGAAATAAAATCGATCAGTCATTAGCACGCGAACATGTTTTACCGCTAGAAAAATAAACTAATAAAAAGTTTTATAGATGTACATCGTTAAGCAAACAAATTGGCGCGAATATTGGCGCGAAGTATAACTTTGAAAATATAATAATGCCAATCAAATGCATTACAAAATAGTTGGAAAAAAATAAACGCGCGACTAATATCGCCAGTCAAAATATAAATGAATAAAAATAGCGCACCTTTAATGCTTAAATAAAATTTTCATTAAATCTCAAGGCTTATTTGTCTTTTTGATTAAAACATTTCATTAATATTAAACTGGCCTCATTTTGTTTTATTCTTAAGCTTTAAAATTAGATAAGTGTCAAATTATAACTAAATATAACACATCAATGACATATGAATGTCATAAAAATAGCAATAATATAGTAAATGACTAGTGCTTCCAGCAAATTCAGACGCAGAATAAATTAGGCAAAAAATTGAAGGAAAAAAAAAAAAGACGTTTCTTGTGTAAAACTGAAGGCACCGTCTGCTAAGAATATTTCGAAAAACAAGTTCGAAATTCATTTAACATTCTAAACGGGTGTAAGTTCTAATAAATGTATCTGTTGTATCTTTAAAAGTAAAAAAAAAAATTTCAAATCTATCTTTGATAAAAAGATATATGTTCTCTAAGTATTACGTAAGAATATCTCGGAGAAGAAACGCACATTATTTTCGAACAAGCAAGTCTCGTTTTGAGTACTTTCTTTTCAGTTATTTTATACAATAGTCGGTAACATTCCTCTAGTTCGAATAAGGTCATCATTGTTATATGTTGCGTAAGAACTATTACGTAACTTCATTTTCTTTTCTTTTTAGAAAGAGTAGTGCAATGTGTTTTTTTTTTCTTTATCACAAAAGTAATATTTGAAGGAATTTCTTTTTTAAATTATGACTTTGTAACTATAAAATTTTTTTAAATTATACGCGATGGAGGTACGGCCTGACTCCACTTACTCGCGGTAGGGTTCCACGCATTCTAAACCGTGGGTTAAGTAAGCCGCGAGCTATAGCAATAATATAAATTGGGCTATAAGTTCAACATAGATATGAGTTTTCCTCGCAACAAAAATGTGGGTTAAATTACAAAAATAATGGTTAAGGTTCCCGTCTACTTGCCATTTTGATTTTGTGGACATAATGTTAATCCTATGGAATTTTGACTATTGTTCTCAAATCTTTACTATTTGATCTATTTGAATGCGATAAAGTGCCTCAAAAAATCGAAAAATAATGAAGGCTTCTGTGTAATTACTTTTTTCCTCCAAGCCTTAAAAATATTTCAAAATATTTTTAGAGAACGGGGAACTCATAAGAGAATCATTAAAATAAGAATAAAAGTATTTTAAAAAATTGGTGGAAAAAAGTAGTTCCACAGAAACATTCATTATTTTTTGCTTTTTCAAATGCACTTTATTGCATTCAAGTAGTAAAGATGTGAGAATGAAAGTCGAAATTCCGTAGGATTAAAATTACGTCCAGGAAATCAAAATGGCTGGTAGACGGGATCTTTAACGCAGGCATCCTGGGCAATAATTTAACTTACTTTAGGGTCCCTTCTTCACGCCATTTTAATTTCGTCAGCTTAATGTTAATCCTATGGAATTTTGACTTTAATTCTCACATCTTTATTATTTGATCTATTTGAATGCAATAAAGTGCATCTGAAAGAGCAAAAAATAATGAAAGTTTCTGTGGAATTATTATTTTCCTCTGATTTTTAAAAATATTTTTATTCTCACTTTAATGAATTGCTTGTGAGTTTTCCGGTCCTTAAGAAATATTTCAAAATATTTTTAAAAATCGGAGGAAAAAAGTAGTTCCTCAGAAGCCTTCATTATTTTTTGCTCTTTCAGATGCACTTTATTGCATTCAAATAGTAAAGATGTGAGAATGAAAGCCGGAATTCCATAGGATTAACATTACGTCCAGGAAACCAAAATGTCGGGTAGACAGGTGCCTTTATTCGAGAAATAAATTGATGTATGTAATTTTTATAATATGTAAGTCAATTATCTATTACAAAAATATTAAGAAATAACAATTAAAATATTTAAAGAAAATTGAATTTATTGTATTATCAACCAATCCTTAATTGATTACTTTTTTACAGGCATTCTGTATTTTCTTAACCTCTTACATGTCAGATTTTATTTGCTAAGTATTAATCAGAGATTCCTGTTGCTCAGAATAACTGAGTAATAACTCTGTAGTTTTGAAGACCTTAGAATGTGTGATTAAAGTTTATTATTATTATTTTTTTTTTTTTCGTGATACATCTTCCTTCTTCGAATCTTCACCAACAGCATCTTTAACTATATATTCCTCACTTCTTGTCTCTATCATATACTGATCCTTATCATTTTTTTCACCACACTTCAACAAAATCATGTAGTCTTTCTAAGAAATGATGATTCATATATGTAAAATCGAAAAGAAAAACGAGTATTAATGTCTGATCTTAACAGGAAATCTTGACGACCTCTGAACAAAAGGTTAATATGAGTTTCATAAAAAAATTTATGATGACACAGTATCTAGAAGTGAAAGAACAAGTGATTGCTTATCGATCGTTCTATAATAAAATCCCACGCAAAGCAGATGCATGATAACGAAACCCGACCGTATAACACAATTCTATCACCATTTTCCAGAACAAGACACCAATACACTGTAAATTCGATTTTATATTGCTTTTTGCACTTGAAAAAATAAGTAACTGTTGTCATTTTATTAATATATTATTTTTATTTATTTATTCATATTTACAATTTTTTAATTTAATTTATTTCTTATTTATTTATTTATTGTTTTTTTTATTCATTACGTATTTATTTATCTTATTAGCCTCCCCCAAGGGGCTATTGCTTTATTTGGATCAATGTTGGCGTACCAGATCCCCTTTTCAATTTTTTATCGTTTGCTTCACTATTAATTAAATTTAGCTTAAATATGTTCAATTTAATAATTTATCCTTTGCTTTAATTTTAATTTCATATGGCTGATATAATATTTAATTTAATAATTTATCGTTTGCTTTACTTTTAATTACATTTAGCTTAAATACCTCCAATTTTATAATTTATCATTTCCTTTAATTTTAATATCGGAAAAATTTAATTTAGTCCCTTTCTCGATATTTCATCTCGTTTATTTAATTGGATAATTTAATAATAATTATAAAAAAAGCACACCTTGGGTGGATAAATCTGTTCTTTGTAAAACTTTGCATAGAACTTTTCCCACATTTTTATCATTCGTTAATTTATTTTGTTCACTGGAATTAAAATTTTCAACAGGGTAATTTTACTTTCAATATCGATTACAAGCTTCTTATTGAGTATCAAGTTTTTTTTAAAGTAATATTTTTTAGAGAGATAAGTCGGCTTATATCGCCCTAATAATTTGCTTTTTTAATTTGAGCATTTACTTTCGGAAAGTTGGAGGGAATGAATTTCCAATGTAAAAGGATATATATTTATTGTTACGGCAATTCGTTGAGATCAAATTTACTTACATTTCTTGAATATGGAATTTTTATTGCAAGAATTTTATGGAAAATATGACATCTACAAATATACCCAGAAAACGTACTTTTTATTAACTGGAAGGAAAAATATAACACAAAGAGCCGGTAGGAGGCGCCCACATGCGTCAACATTATTAATTGTCTGATTTTCAAAATTTTTGTTGTGTCTGAAAGCGACATATGTCCTCTAAGTGATACTTTTGTTTTCTTTGTTCTAACTAGGTATCGTTGGTGTGCTGAAAAGTGAAGAAGATGGCGACCCATATGGAAATGAAGTTGAAGCAGTGAGGCATCGTTGCATCCTACCTTGCACCTTGAGACTTCCACCTTTTCACAAAGATGAAAGAGCACTTTAAAGGACACCCCTTTCCTCCCGATGAGGAGGTGAAAGCTTCTCTTAAAGTCTAGCGTCGACAACCATCAGCAGAATTCTTCTCCAACGGTTTGCCCGGCTAGTCTTACGTTGGCGCTAGTGCGTGAAAAGGGATGGAAAAAGTAAATAATGCATTATATAGAGGACACATGCATTGTGAAAATCGGATAACAAATAAAAAAAAAAAGTTATGATCATAGAGGCATTGATTTTTAAATTGTTCTAACATAAATTTTTAACGATTATTCTTTAAGGCACATGAATATCTTTTGCTGATAAATTATTTATCGTATTTTACCGAATATCCGATTCGCTAAAGCCATCACTTTCAGCGTTTTGACCCTACTGGCCTCGCGTATAATGAAAAACCTCGGGAAAAGGATACATATGTATTAATTACATTATCATCCATCAATCGATACGAGACAGATACAACCGCTCTCAACAGAAGCAGAAACACGTGGGCCCACGACTGCGACATGTGTGAAAAGGCTCACGAGTTATTACAGGCAAAAAAGCAAAAATTAAGCGTGGGTGTTGGAATCTCATCCGTTTAGTTTTTCCTGAGACGAGAGGGGAATGAAAAAAAAAAGAGGTCGAAGAGAGGTCCAGAACTCTTTCACTCTTCATTTCAGAAGCTCACGTTTGCCCTTCACAAAAAACAACCGTTTGGTTTATTAACCGATGAGTCACATTGAATTTCGTTATTGGTTCATTATCATTTGAAGTTTGAAAAGAACCTTTTACAGAGCCCAAGCCAGAATTGAAAAAAGTTTTCTTTAACATTCTTCACCAGACATACCATCCGGAGTTGCTTGAAAGTTCAATGTCCTTTTAGTAGAACTTTGTACTGAAAATAAAAGTATAAATTTCAGAAGTTAAATTTTTTTATCGAATATGCTTGTATCAATAAGTATTTTTTATTAATTATTTTTATTTGTGTTTCATTATTTATCTGCAACCAATCCGAAGTTTTCTGTTCCAAAAAAGATTGATTTATTTAGAGAAGCGAATTGTTACTTTAGTTGTTTGTTGCCAGGACAAATAGTTCAAACCGATAATGATTCAATTGCTCAAAACAACATTTTTGAAAGGTAAAAAATCAGGAAAAATGAAAATCGAGGATGTTACTTCACATTGCAGTTCATATCATAATAGTTTGTCCTGAAAAAATAATACTGACCTATTTCTACAAGCGTTTTGGAACTCGAAAGAAATACCCTCTCTGACCCCACTTTTATTAGGAAAGGACATGAACGAAGATCACACATTTTCTGGAAACCTATCGTGTCGATGAAAAGGGCTGATTTATTGTGAAATCGGCTATTTTTAATGTTAGGAACAAATTAGAAGACTCTAAGCCACTAGTATCTCACGGTTCTTGTCAATGGGAAGAAAATTTGCTGAGAACAAAGATTACAAAGGACAGTAAAAAGATTTTATGTTTAAATACAGTATAAATTAATGCATACAATTAGTTGCAGAAAATTATAATTCATTTACTAATGATTATATTTATTACATTTATCATCACGCTGTTGTGAAGATCGATAGTTATTTTAAAAACGTGCAAACTCTACTTATCTCAATTCGATACTGAATGTTGATTCGACCATTAAAGAGAAACTTTTCTAACTTTGATAAATTTTCGAATGCACGAGATAACATTTTCTGTGGACATTGAAAAAAAAACGCACCATCAAATTTTAGTTTGCTTCGAAGACCAAAATTTTTAACGGATTGTGTGGAAAGAGTCACGTGATTTACTGTTATTGTGTACAGTAACTTACGTAACTACTTTTAGCTCCATTTCGACAACTCGCAGTAAAGTTGACCATCCAGTTATGACTTCGATCACAAAGAATGATTTTCATGTTGAGGACTGTTTGTCTGGATCTAGTAATTTAGAAGAATGTATTCAAATAGCTGAACAGAGAGACATAATAGTAGCAGATAAGTTAAAATTCTTACAAATGACTGTGCAAAAGCCTTATGGTCTAAGACAAGATTATTTTTAAGTTCAAAATTTCCTTTAAACGTGAAAAAGATATCACAAAGCAAATCTTTGCATCCCAGCCCTTTAAGTTATTTGATCGATAGGGTTTATTATTGCCTGCAACAGGTGTCTCAAAAAGGATGTGTCTGCAAACGCAGTTGGTGAAACTTAAATGTGATTGTCCTCCTCTAAAAAGTAGAGGAAAAGGTTAAGTTCCAAGTTCAGTTTAAAACACTTAAAGGTGTACAAATTCTAAGATGGCTACACCGACGACGTCATCTGTATGGTTTTTGTGATACATCTGAGCTGGCCAATTTTGTAGTTATCTATTGTTTCCAACCGGATAAAACTGAGCCTCTAGTCAACATTAACTAAGTTACCATTAAGCAAACTTCCATTTACAAGCTTGAAAGTCTAGGTGCAATTTTGTCTGCTATAATTTTTGCTGTTGTTTTTAAGGTGTTACTCAAACATAGTAGATCTTCTCATACTTGTACAAACTCTTCAGTGGAAAATTTTGTTGTTAATAGAACGACTGAGATCATGTACATTATTCCATACGAACAGTGAGAACACGTTTCATCAATAGAGAAGCCTGCAGACTTAGTATCTAAAAGTGTGAATCCTGAAAACTTACCCAGTGGTGGCATGTGACATCGATCTTGACCATGGACAAAAATCTCTGGTCACAGCAAATCAAATTGAATTCAGTGTTCATGAAATTTTAATGAACTAAAACCTACATCTCTATTTACCGCAACTACTATTATTACAAATGAGACATTTGATGCTTTATTTGAAAATGCTTCTTCTTTATTTAAAATTGTCTATATAATTTATTATTGCTTAAAGATTCGATCTTAGGTATAGACTGTAACTTCATCCTACTCAAACTTTGTTATATTTATTATACAGAGGAAACACAAAGAGCTTTAAGGATTATTAAATTTAAAGTTAAATATTAATATTTTCAGGCTGACATGGAGGGACTTAAGGCTTCCGTCTACCCGCCATTTTGATTTCATCAGCTTAATGTTAATCCTATGGAATTTCGACTTGAATTCTCACATCTTTACTATTTGATCTATTTGAATGCAATAAAGTGCATTTGAAAGAGCAAAAAATAATGAATGCTTCTGTGGAATTACTTTTTCCCTCCAAATTTTAAAAATATT